>SWBL01000515.1:0-25108 GCA_024195585.1 Aureobasidium sp. EXF-3400
TTCTTCTTCTTCTTCTTCTTCTTCTTCTTCTTCTTCTTCTTCTTCTTCTTATCCTTCTTCAACAACAACACTGGACCAACCATATACGTAAGCAATCCCCAACTCTATGCCAGACCCATTACTGACTCGATCTCCAGAAGCCAATCAACATGTCCCAAGTCTCTCATCTGGGTAAGATGCCCAATGAGATCCTGGCGAGGATTGTACAATTTTTATGGAAAGACCATGTGTTCGTACGAAACTCTGATCTGAAGGCATGCCGTCTAGTCGACAGACAGATCAGTGCGGTTGCTACCAGAGAGTTTGCCAAAGCAAATTTTCGCAGCCTGAGTATCGTATTCTCAACTCGCAGTCTCCAGACATTTGCTAGCATATGCGCTCACCCTGATCTTGGTGCATATGTGCGCAGTATATGGTTCTCACTTTTCCGTACCAGTCCTGAAGGCATCTCCAAGTTGACCGACATCTTCAAGAACAGCCTCGAAACTAGCGACCAAGAAGATCTGGACGATACATACCCATACCTGCAATCCTATATACAAGCTTCCTACGACGAGCATAACCTAAAGAAAGACGGACAAGGCGTTCGTCTTCTCACTGAAGCACTAAGCTCACTCTGGAATCGTGGTATCAGTGTTCAGATCTCAATGGACAACGACAGCGGAGACCAGGGCATTGGCACTAAAGGAACTTTCAGGAAAATGTGTTTCGATGATTCCGATATTGTCGCACGCGATTGCACGACCGAGACTGCGAATATCATCTTCCAAGCGCTCTTCCATTCTGGTTGCCAAGTCGACAGTTTCGAGGTTTACCGATGCGATGTTAAATGGCCGGTCGGGAGCTTGATCGACTTGACGGACGCTGTGGAGCCTGCATTAGAATCCTTTGCAATGCTCAAGAGCCTCGAACTGATCTTCACGAGATTGCCAAAGCAGAAGACGCTCGATTCGTTGGACTCTGTCCTGGGCCAGTTGCGTAACCTCGAAAGGCTCAGACTTCACCTTACATGGGATCTATCTCATATGTTCCCTTGGGAGAGGCTTGTGGCCACATCTGCTGTTCTAGCTTCCGACACCTTATTGACTTCACTCAATTCGACAACCCTACAGCAGGTGGATTTTTGCAACGTGTGCATTTCTGAAAAGCGTCTTGTCGCGATGCTGAGCGCCAGCAGAGGCTCGCTCAAAAGACTCGGACTTGAACGCGTTTGTCTCACAAACGGCTGCTGGAATCGCTTTTTCTTGTGGCTATACAACAACTTCCAACTCGATCATCTTGAACTCTACGCCTTGTCGGAAATCAAAGGGGTTTGGTATGAAGGAAATGAATGGAACAAGGAAAAGCTGGGCCGTTACAGACTCAAGTTCCATGGAGAGGAGGATGTCAGATCTGGCTTGAGTGAGATTCTCCCCGAACAAGGCCTAATCGCAGAGCAATTGGGCAGTGAATTCTGAGGCAGAAAGTATCTTGATAGCTAAGCCTTGCGAAGACGCTGGGTAGGAATGAACCGGGCTCAAATAGGAAGAGAGACGAAACTGCATGCGGATGGGACAAGCTATGAATGTGCCATTCTGCGATTTGCACACAAAGATTCAATAAGAAGCGTATACCAAAAGCAAATCTTGTTAGTATTGTTCTCATAATCCATGGTCTTGTGACTGTAGTTTGGAGAGGCTATACTTGCTTGCTCCACAACACGCAGTAATTGTGTAAGTTGATACATATCCTGCAGGTATACCGGTGCGGTCCTTGTAATGTCCAAGATGAGGTCTGATTACGAATTTCGCACCTGACACAGTTTTCTTTTTTGGTCTTTGTGAGTCTCAAGCTGCTCTGCACTATTTTCATATCGCTTCTGCTAGACATCCAAGTGGCCACTGGGAATGGTGAGAGGGTTGGTGGCAACCTTGTGCGCTTGAACATTCAGTCGTCGTTAAACATCGTCGTATTCCTGTTGCAACCTGCGAATGGTGCGTTTGTGGTCTTTTTCGAGTTGTTTCAGCTGCTCTTCTACTTTTTGCTATGTGTTCTTTAACTCTTGTTGAGCCTTGTGCCCATACTTCATCTTCTCCCACCCGTATGGTTTTGCTGATGCGAAACCAGGATCCATATATCCTTATCATTGAATCCACCCCCCAGATCTCTCAATGGCCCAAGTACGACAGAGAACTGTGTCGTGCATTGCGATGGCTAAAAAAATTGGGCAGCGAGCAAGCATGGAGCACCTGTCGTTTCATTTCGCTCGCTTGAGCTAGGTTACCAGGTCTGTGGCTTGTGTATCGGGTGCCGGGTAACGCTGAACTTGAGAGTGTTCTGACTTGCGTTCAATGCAGCCTTCTTTGACGGTGCTTGTAAACTTTCAGTCACAAATCAGTTGTTGACAACTCTCGCAACATCACGCGCAAAAGCGTTGGAAGCCCAGAAGGATCCACCGAACTCCATATCATACCTAGAGTAGGGAAAAATGATCAGCCACATTCCTCGTTCGTTTGACGCCAAAAACAGATATGAATTACCAGTAGTTTACAGCACAGCAGTAGCCTTCGTCACCACAGCTCTGCCCGACTTTGTGATACCACATGGCAGGTAGGTACAGCATGTCTCCCTCATTGAGCGTGACACGCAGAGGCTTGACAAGCCTTGAGTACGGCGTCGGTCTAAGGTCAGGAAAGTCCGGATCCCAAGTGGGCACTGGAACGATCATTTCAGGCTCATCAAGCACATGCTTTAGATCCTGCATTTTCAATTCTACCGTCTCGTCCTTGTTGGTCGAGACATATGTCGTACCGGGAACACTTTGCTCGTTGACGGCAGCGGCAGCCGTGGGAGGCATGATGACGAAATGCTTTTGCCCGCGCACCTGGACGTAAAGGTTTTCGTAGTTGTCTTTGTGGAGGGAGGTAGTGGAAAGACTGTTGCCAAGCCAAAAGTTTACAGCTTCTGGTGTTTTGCGGAGGGCAATGCGGGCGAAGGGTATATCGGAAGGCACATCCTCAAAGAGAGAGGAGTACTCATTGCGGAGGTTGTCATTCTCTGAGGGCTTTTAATATCGTATCTCTTTGAGGAAAGAGGGAGAACGTACGCGTCTGAGCATACTTGATGGGCGTAGGTTCTGACTGATTGGATTCCTGCTCTGAAATGTAGCGGATGACCTTATCGAAAGGCTCGAGCCGTTCGAGTGGCTTGACATAGGATAGTGAGCCATCTTCTTCTTTCAGCACTGCATCTGCGTTGCTTCTTGAGTGTCAACACCGGAACGATGTATTGTGTGGAAGAGGGAGAATACAGAAAAGAAAGCGTCAAGAGAGGAGCACTAGCAGAGGGAAGGATGAGAGGAAGGGAAGGGACAAATTGATAGCACCTACCCGAAAGGAGTGATTGCTACATTGACGAGACTATCCCCAAGAACATTAAGAAGATAGTGCGAATCCCACTTTTGAACAGCAGTCCAGTCTTGGGCACCTTTTCTTACAACAAATGGCCGATTCCTCGCAACATAGTGCAAGAACTCAAGAGCGCTTGGCTCTTCCCATAATTCATCAACCACAGTTGGATTAAGCTCGTCGTAGGTTGTGATGAGCTCCCGGACAGCGGTATCTAGTTTAGAAGCTTCTTCTTGAATGCTTGATTGTGCCATGTCTTCCTTTGAACTGATCTGCAAGTTGATGCGATCAGGATGGAAGTTGGATTAAATTGTATGGCGGATAGGAAAAAAGTTGGGATAGTGGTCCAAGCTTGTGACGATGCATGCAATGTCGGCTTGATGCATGATCGCATTTCACACGACTGAGATTTGTCGTACCGAGTGCTGATCAAATTGACATGTTGCGACGACTACTGTCTGCGCAACGAGGCGGCTTCCCCAACAGAACGTCCACGATTGGGCTACGGCGGCGGAATATCTCGACTTCAATCTTTGGATACACGATCTCGGGAACGCCAAAACATATCAAGCAGCCTCGACAAGCGGGGAGCGAACGGAATGGCCTCTTGGGCGGTGCCCGCGAAGGCTTAGGCATCGGCATTGCTATCCTCCTCAGTATACACATCTTCTTCGACCATGGCTACAACTGGAGTAGTACTTGGGGACCTTCGATGCTTCCGACTCTGAACGCCAGCGGCACAAGTGTCATTGTCTCCAAGTGGTATCGCCGCGGTCGTGGCATTCAAGTTGGTGATATAGTGTCATACAAGCATCCCATACATGGCGAGATTACGACCATCAAAAGAGTTATCGGCATGCCCGGCGATTTTGTGCTTAGAGACACGCCTGGCAAGGGAGACGGCACCATGATACAGGTTAGCATGTCTTCTTGAATCGCTTGTCGACACTCTTGCTTACACAAGCGGCAACAGGTTCCTGTCGGTCACTGTTGGACGGTCGGAGACAACTTAGCAGCTTCGCGTGACTCGAGAATGTATGGCCCCGTGCCTTTGGCCTTGATCAAGGGCAAGGTCGTCGCTATCTGGAACGACTGGTTGGAGATGCCACAACCAGTACACAACGCCCTGAGGGATTACAACGACGCCGAAGACGTGCAAGATACAGCGATTGTGTCAAAAGGAGCTTGAAAGAAAGAATCAACTGTCACTGGGAGAGCACGACGAGCACACACAATTATACCACGCCCTCTGTGTACAGAGAAGACAGGCCGCGCCCGAGCCTACAGCTGGACAAGACTGACACGGTCTGTTCATGACATGAGGACAGAAGAGACGAATCATACGAGGCGTCCTCGCGTGGGTTGGGTTCAAGCATACTGGGAAGATGTAAAGAGTCCTCCTGTTAAAAACTACCGTCATTCATGACGAGTTGAACGCGCTGGTGGGTATATAGATAGACATTTTGAACCATCACTTCTTACTGCTGCCACTCTTGACCCAATCAGCAAACTCGTTGCGTTGACTTCTGATGTCAAGGAAGCCCTGTCTCTGCTCCAAAGCTGCGTAAGGATTTCCCCTGGGGCCTAGTGGATCGCCGTTGATGCTCTCAGTCTTTGCGCTCATGTCCTTCTCTAGCTTGCCAGCCCATACGCGCCACTGGATGGGCTTCAGTTCTGGACTGCCTATCACGATGCCGACGCAGAGCAGCAGAACAGCCGTCAGTGTCTCCAATGTAATGTCGAGCGGCAGATCGATTGTCGGGATGATGTATGAGTGGACTGGTGAGACGGGGAGACTGCCGGCGATGGTGGCTAGGGTCGAGTGTTCATGGGCGCTGTAGACGCTGCAGACCGAGTCAGTTGTGTGACAGTGGACTGCCGACGGCCAGGTGTATAACGTACGCATGTGCCAGTAGTACAGCGCCAAAGATGTTGAGAGCGCTAGACAGAAGAGCCATGACGAGTGTGGATGAATTGAGAATTGAAAGATGATAGTGTGGCCGAGTTGGCGAAGCTGCTTTGGAGCTGTGCAAACGGTCAGGGCTTGACTGGGCGAGCGAGGGCGGCAGGTATGGCGAGTGCCGTTCTTTCTGAGTCGTAGCCGAGTCTGGTGCTGTACATCCAAAACCGTTGCTGCTGAGAATGGCCTGTCATGAGACAGAAGAGGCATCCGGACGCCCACGAGGGACCATCTGCTCTGCCAAGCTTTCTTGTGGAGAGCTGCCAGCTGCTCCTTCCTCTCCTCACAATAATCCCTTGCTGCACTTTCCCTTCTTAGCACTCGGACAACATCTCCATCAACCTTAACCCATTTCTGAGACCCCGCCGTGTCTTCCAGTTATCAGTCTTTGTCGATATTTGATGGTAATAAAGTATCCTGACTAATTGGTCATCTGTATATTTGTCCATGTGTCTTGAGTTCAATTGCCGTCTCGGTCCGCTCGCAACTCCCTTCAACGTTCATAACGCTTTACACGTTCCAGTCTCTTTTTGTCCCGTTCCCGCTTGCTTTGCTCCAGATTTGCTTGCCTCCAAATATTCAGAAAAAACGTCCTGAAAATGTGTTCACCGCGGGTCGTTACAAGACATGGCGCCGCCTCAACACGTGGAATCCCTACCTAAGTACTCCCTTTATCTTCTCTCGCTATCTCCCATACCTCCAGCCCATTCTCCTGGCCGGCCTCTTTCAAAATGCATATCCCAACTGCTCAATATCTCCTTTGCCTTTCTCTTCTCGCCCTTCCCTACGCATCTGCCGTTCCTCTTAATGAAAATCTGCAGCCTAGAGCTGCTACAAGTGTGTTGTTCTAGGACAAAGAGCGAGAACCACTTGCTGACCAAACCCAGCCTGCAATGCCAATGATGTCAAGACTGTAAACAGCAGCAACAAGCAGCCAGTAGCATACTGTAAGACATGGCTCGCCACCAAACAATCAAAGTCTACTGTCAAGGGCTTGACAGTCGCCCAAATCAGCAATGCATGTAAATGTGTTGAGGCTTCTGGTTCGTCCTCATCTGTGGCAGCAGCAAAGAAGACAACAAGTTCCACAAAGAAGTCTTCGTCTACTATCAAAGTGACTTCCTCTGCTGTAAGAAAGACCACTTCGTCCACGAAAAAGGCCACAACTTCAATCAAAACAACATTGAAAGAGGCCTCGATCTCAACCAGAGCATCCTCTGCGGCCAAGAGCTCAACCTCCACTAAGAAGACAAGCACTTCAAGCAAGCAGTCAACCACATCGAAGCAGTCTACATCATCGAAAATCTCGACATCCCAAAAGTCTACTGCTACATCAACGAGTGTTGCAAGTAAGAAGTCCACATGGACTTCTGTGTCCACCAAGCAGAACAGCAGTAGCTCTAGCAAGGCCAATAGCAATGTCTATCTTAACTACCCGAGCGGTCTTCCTGTTGGCATTTCTTGTGTTGTCAAATACAGTCTTGGAAGTGATAGCATCATTCTCAAGCAATATGGTGTTGCTTCCACAAGCGGTGCTGTTTTGTCTGATACTGCTTCTGGTACACTGTCTCAGGGTTTCACTGGCAAATTCCAGATAGACACCTATTGCAACAGCGCCAGCTCTTCAGCGGCAAGCTTCGCTCTGGGCTTTGGCAACGTTCAGCTTCTTGTCGCAAATGCCGGAAGTGCTACATCAGCCGCTGCAACCACAAGCGCTGCTGTGGCCACTAGCACCTCGACTCCTTCCTCGGCGACATCTTCGGCTGCAAGTGCAAGCACGACCGGAGCCAACATGCTGACCAATGGCGACTTTGGCACAGGCGACTTTTCGGGCTGGGCCCTTTACCGCCTGGGCAATCCCACCTTCGCAATCCAAGGCAACCCCAATGCTTATGTCTCGGTTATTACTTTCCCCGCTGGCGGTGATTCTAATTCTCAAGCTGCTCTGCTGCAGCAATCCGCAAATGCCACGTCTGGCACGACATACACCGCCTCGATGGGTCTTTTGCTCAACTACCCATCGGGTCTTGCCAACGATGGCTCTTCTTGCAGTGTACAAGTTTACTTTGTCGATTCTAATGGTTTTGGCATTTCGTTCGCTCAGACGACGTACGCCTATGGTGATGCAGCCTACCAGAGCATCACTGGCAGTGGTTCGGTGAATAATGGGTTCCAGGGTGTCTTTGATATCATGATCAGATGTTATGGCGGCGCGCAGGCGATCGTTGCCGGTGTTGAGGATGTACAGCTTTTTGTGTCTTAGGTGGCTGATTTCGTTCTTTAATATCCTTTTCGTAGACAAATTACTTCTCGGCTTTGATCCGCAACCTTCTTCAAGATATGCCTCTTTTCGCTCTACCTTTCAGATTTTGGTGCATCATGATATAGACCACTGACTGACCGATGGAGATGTTTCCCTCGCAGGCATGTAAGGTGTACACCGCAGCCTTAGTGACCAATCTCTTTCTTGTATACATTCATCTTTCTGACAGTTCTCACAGCTTCATACCTTTTGAATAACGATTCCGACAGTAGCACTTGTGGTGAACATTTCGATATCTGACGTTTCCTGAGCAAGTGTCCACGAGTCACAACGCTCGAAAATGCAAAACGTACGTTCATACAAGAGCGCTTGTGATACGTTTTCAGATGTTCCTCTGAGAATCCGTGTACGAGAAGATACGATGCGTCTTTTTGATTCGTTAGAGAAAATGGTGATGTAGGACGAACAAATCATGGTCATTGTTTTCTGAAAAACAGCAACCAGGGTCGCCTGGGCAACAATCACATTCCATGTCTAGATCTCGATATTGCACAGCAACTCTTCTTAAGTCCTTGATTATATGACGAGCACAGGAGGAAAGAGCAAGTCCATCACTCGTGATGCGCTTTCTTCTCTGTTGCCCATACCACCTGGAGATGTACCTCAGTTGTTTTGCAACATGATTCACATCCGCTTTGTCAGTGACGAGTGACAATGATAACTGCGTGCACAAACGAGTACTGTACAATCCATGCATATATTGACAAAGATACAGACTAGACTTGTCGTTGATAAATCCACTCAACCCATCAGCACGCTTGTCCAATCGAACTTCTCCCATCGTTTTCTGAAACTTTCGACTCTGGGGTCTTGTCTGATCCATCTACCCTGCTTCTTAATGAGCTCAGGTCCCTTCCGGAGCATGCCTCCAATGACCTCTCTTGCAAAAAGATCGCCCTTGGGCCACCTACGCTCATCTTCGATTACGTGACCTAACCCTCCATCCAAGTTGAACCAGACATGGAAGTAGGGCATTTCCTTAACCAGACTCTTTCTGAAAGCTTGCTTGCCATATCCTGCACGCTGCGAATTTGCAAGAGTGTCGATAATCTTCTTGTGTTGACTCCACTCCTCGTCAGCACTCAGAATTGCCTCCTTGAAGAAAGCAGGTGCGTTGTCGGCGAGATGGAGAGGCACAGGTACGGCGAAAAGCGCTGCGTGACCACGTCGGCTATGCATATGTGCTGCATTCTCGTAGAAGATGACGCCCTTTTCTCGTTCGTAGTACATGCGAGTTAAACTCTTCATGAAGTTGCGGATCTCTTCCCATTCGTCATCGTCGCATTCCAACAGATTGAGACGGTGCTGGATGGGCACAATGACGGCGCCGCCTGACGCAAGCTCGGGTTCTGTTTGTAAAGTCATGTATACCCTGGTTGCTAAAGACAGTATGGGTGCTGCCGGAGGTGTGTTCGTATCTTCGTGGTGGCATAGCGGACATGAGTCCAGAATCCTTTGCATCTTCTGAAAATCTCCAATGGCAGTATTGCGTAGGTTGATCTCAGATTTTCCAACTCGTTTGGCAAGCTTGCTGGCATTTTCATCCATGTAATCAAGGTCATCAGTAAACTTTGCGTCTTTCGCGATGCGCTCTGCGAAAGCTTTGCCCTCACCACCAGCCATTCCACGAGTGCGCCTTTCTTGACGGACCATGTCTTCGATGCTCATGTCTTCGTTCTCCTCAACATGGCCACGCTCACGGCCACGCTTGTTCTCAATGTTCTTCACCTCATTACCACGACCTCCAGCAAGCATGCGGTTCTCGACTGCGCTCAGTACAACTACATCTGACTGCTTATTGTTGGCAGCTAAAGCAGTAGCAGCGGCTTCATATTCGGCCTCCAGGGCAGCGGCATTGGGTGCGTTGCGCAACTTTGCCTTCATCAACTGGGCTTTGAGTTTGTTCAAAGCGGTTTGATCGAGAGCTACAGTGGTTGCTGGTGGAGGCGCCTCATGCATGACTTGACCCTGATTTGGGTTGGCATGTTGCGGCACAGGAAGATTGGCAGCAGGCTCGGGTGATTGGCGGTGCAGACCAGCTTTTCGTTTCCGCTCAGCATACAACTCACCGCTTGGCTTTTCGAGACCGACGTAGTCCTTTCCGTACATTTGGCGGCGGTCCAACTCACGTTCTTCTTCACGAGCATCATCAAAGTCCCTCAGAGAGCCGAAGCGTTCCAAGGCGACGTCGTCTTCAGACTGGCCCGATTCTTTGGCTTGACGGTAGACAGCGTTCAGCTTTGTCATGCGCCATTGGGAACCTTGGTCGCCAAAAGTGTAGGATACGTCATGATGTATAGGTTCATCTTCAGCAAGTGGTGGGGTTTGTACCTCTTCATCGTCTTCCTCTAGGTCTCTTGCCAGTTGTTCTAAGTCCTGCTGATGTATCTTACGATCCAGTTGATGTTTTGCAGAAACGAATTGTGAGGGTGGAGATTTCGGACGTTGTCGCTGGACATAGTCGACGTTGAGTGACGATGGAGCTTCCATCCATGTGTCGCGCTTCAGGTTCTTGTTGGCGGCGGCTTCCAGTTGCTCGTCGAGGATGTCGTCGGTTGGTGGTGCAGTCATGGCTTCCTTCTCTACCCAGTCATGGTCGTCTTCAACAGCGTCTTCCCGCGGCCGCGTCGGGCGAGGCGAGCGACTGCGCCTGCGCTTGGAGTGACGGTCGCGGCGGTCGTCTTGATCGTCTCTGTCGCGGTGATGGCGGCGCTTGTGTCTGGAGTCGTGGTCGTGGTCGTGGTCGTCATGGCGCGACGAGCGGTGGTGATGTCTGTGACGTCGTCGCTCGTCGTCTCTACTGCTGTGTCGCTGGCCATCAGACTCTCTGGTCTTGTTGGCTGTCAGCTCTCTTTCAAAGTCTTCGAGACCCATGATGTTGGGTCAAGGTGATGATTCAGAGAGTTCGAGAGCTTGCTTGACTCCTGCCTGGGAAGTCGCAAATGACGCGCTCGTGGTCAGTGCAGCTTCACTTTTACTGCATACCTATCAACTATCGCTGCTACCTATCGCCGAGAACTTGTCCACCTGCAATCAGAGCCATCTTGCTCCTCGCGCTCTTCCGTATGTCACATGCAACATGATAGCTAAGAGCGTTGTGTCATCTTGCAACGACATGTTCAGGAAGAAGCAGGTCGAGTCATGCTTACCAACCATACATGAGCACACTTACCGCGCTCCACCACGGCTATATTGCGCCTTGTATGACATCCCATCGTCATGCCAGATCTATTATCCAATCTGCCTCTCATGCTGCTTGCTTACAACTCCATCCTGACACGTCTTCAATCCACTAGCCAGACCGAAAAACTTGCTGCAACTGCCATGCAATTGCCGTGATTAATCCACCTTGACCTCAAGGCCCCTTGCAGAGTCATTGCCTTCTTCGCAGAGCCTCGTGGCTAATACGTAACGTTTCGGAGACGACGTCCGTCTTTGTTCGAAAAGAAATACCAAATCCTGTCCAGACTGTCATGGAAATCCTGTCCAGACTGTCATGCAAATTCGTCGTTTGACCATGTCACTCATCTGTTCGCCGTCGGCAGCCGGCGAGGGCAGAAGCAAGGCTTTCTGCCGTCGGCGGAAACGCCTCCTCTCTGCAGGGAGCCACCTGTCATTGCAGCTGAGCACCGTAACTTGGTCACCGCAACACGTGAGCCGTAAGGTCAGGGGTGGCATGTGCCAGAGGCTGAGGGTCAGGCTGAAAACTGCAGAACACGCTTCCAGCCTCATGTTGTAGATTGATCGCGCTTATGCATGCTATCGCCCGTGAACCGAAAAATCTCTTAGCGTAAAAGCCCGACAAGTCACAAGCGCCTGTTACTCAGTCCTGATCGAGGACTACTGCTTGACCACTAGACATCCAATTCAGGCTAACCATGCAGTCGGGGACTTTAGCAGACGACTGGTCTACTTGTAGCTTGCTTGCTGGACGTACTTCCGTTGATATCACTTTCACGGCGCATTATTTCAAACGCACCAGAAAATGTTTACTGCATCATTTCGGTATTCTCCTTTAGCCAGCCCCAAAGAACGTCGTGTATGCCGCTGCGACAACGGTCATAACATGCAGCACCGTAGTCGACAATTTGGTGACAGCCCCCATGCAAGTACGAGCCTTGAGAAAAAGGACTCGAACGTGAGATTTGTCCTGTTAGCAGCTGCAGTTTGGCAGCTACTTGACCAATGTGCAGGTAGATTTGGTCAATCCTTGTACATTCTGCATTATGCAGATCCTTACTTTGAGAAGACAAATTGGCGGACACTATTCCCATCCAGATAATTTATAAACCGTGAGGAGGTGTAGAAAAGGATTGCCAAACCATGCGTTCCCAACTCCCGAGAGAGTGTCTTGCTTGTTCAGCGGTAGCGAGGCAAATCGGTACGCGGAATGATGAGAGTTCGGCACGACACGAGGTCTGAGAATAGGGCACGAAGATTTCACGCGCGTCGTTACATGGTAGGCATGTATGGGGACATGTGTCCTCGAACGGAAGCGGCTCCGCGAACCGAACTCTTGCTCGAGGGTGGGTCTATACAGCTGTGAACGAGCTCGACGGACATGTAGCATGCACTATTATTGTGTGTACGCACCCAAGCAGAAGCATCTGCGGAAGCCTTTCAGACATTATTTAGGGCCGCATGTTTACTCATCATAGTTTCGTGTCTGCAGTAACTTACGATTGTTTCGCCTAGGCGATTAGATTTTAGTCAATCAATAGAGAAGGGCGGCAGATGTTCTCGATGATCGAAGAAGCTAAGTAGTAGTTACGAAGCTACAACGACCATTAGGACTGAATTCAGATTCCAAGCGTCGGTGCTCTTTCGCACGAGTAATTGCCGTACTGAGATGAGTCTCCTAGTCTACTATGAAGTTGGCTTTAAAAACCATCTATCTCCTCGACCCGAGACCGAGTGGTCCGGACGTGTGTGCGTAACGGTCGCGGACTCTGCAGCAAAAAGTGGTTTCTCCCTACAGTCCGAAGACTGTGGAGACTGTCCGTTGCTAAGCGCTCTCCTGAACATAGGCGGAGCACTAAAACTTAGGGGCACACTCACATCACGTCGGTGGTGACATGCAAGAGAGTTTTTGACGCGGGGTTAGAGTGGCGGGTTAAGCATTGCGGTTCTCGCATGCCATGACATCAATGATCCTTATGCGCTGAAGAGTGTCGTCGGCTTCGTCTGCGTGAACATCAACGAAGTAACGATGTGCAGATATCCCGGCGTGAAGCTGTGCTGTAAGATACTGATCAAAAGCGCAGAGAAGTCCAATGCATTTTATGGATCACCATGACCTACGCTGAACTTATCGACAAAGGAATACGGTCTGCATGTCCGAAGGCTAATTTGAGAGGCTGTGTTGTACCTACCGGAAATGGAGGTAAATAAGCGCAACCATCCCACCAAACCGGAAGGAGATCAAATTTGAGATCGGAAACCTAGGAATCGGCTCTGCAGAGTTTTACCGCATACCATCGAGATCTGTTTCGTGAGAAAAGACAGGACGGACTTACCATTGGGGCTAATAGCTGGCGCGGTCATTCAAGCATAGGAGCCCTGACCCACGTGCGGAGAGCTCGAACCCGTCTTCCACAAAGCGTGCTATTGTAAGCGATTTGGGAAAGCTAGGTTAGGTAGTGCTATTATTGTGCTTGCTAAGGCTGCACCCTGTCAACACGTCTGGAATGTGATCGTGAAAAATTGATATGCAAACAGAAAACCATGTGAGCTGGTTGATGCGAGATGTGTCAAGCAGCGAGTCGTGGTTGCAGGATCTGTAACTTCCATGTCGAGCGTGCACCGGCAGAGCAGGAGATCGATCGAGTAGCTCTCTTGGGCCTGAGTCGGTCTCAGTCGAACAGTAAAATTCAACCTCGGAACGATGGAACTGGGAAGAGCGAAAGCAGGGATTTTTCAGGGACCACTACTGACAGCGCCGATCTTTCGAGCATCGACGATGGTGAGAGAGGGTCCCTGGCACCGTGCGCACAGTTGGGCGCACGCGGCTCTGCGGGCATTGACATCAAATTTTCTGGAATTCTGAGACGTAAAGAAGTGACAGCGACGTCATATACAGGTCACAGCAACACTCGCAAGACCGTAGCCTCGCTTCATCAACAGACAAACTCCAAATGAAGACATCGAAGACAACGAATGCTCGGGTATATAGTTGTAAAGACCTCTAATGAAGGATCTCAAGGGTCCCAACTCCGCATGCCGAGCGCGCCGGTGAGGAAAACGGCAAAAGCAAAGGGAAGATTTGAGCAAGCAGATCTAAGTTACTGACGTGGGTAGGCGTGGTCCCCGGAGATGCCAGCAGGTCGGTTGCACCCTGATTGGGAGATCAATCAACTTGACCAACCCAAGTCTATGCAGCACCGATCCTGGCACCACCGTCTTGACCCTGACGCTTATTGACGCGAGAGACGAGAGATAACCAACGTCGCGACATGGTCTTAGCTCAGGCAGTTTATTAGGTGGTTACTATCCAAAGATCAATAGTCGGCTGGCTGCGACATGTGTCCACGAACGTGCAAGCAGGGGACCGACGAACGAAGACGCTAGGGTGAAACCTTGGTGTGTTGTGCAGGCACTGAGCAGAGCCGCAGACCCTGCGAGTTTGCGACAAACATGACCATGCGCAAATCAAGCAAGGCTCGGTTCCCATAGCAGCGAAGTCAAATATTGATAGTAGCGACATGCGAGCGAAGGATTCGAGCGCGTTCGATCAAGCGACGATGAATGCAAACAGATCTTGGTAGGTGGCGATGCAGCAAGAATTGTCGAGCGGTTGTGCCGGTGCTAGTCAAGGAATTATTCTATGTTACAGGAAAAACCAGCTAGAAAGAGATGACCTGACCGAGGAGATCGAAAAACTTGGAGGCATCGACGCTGAATGACAGCAAGTGGGGGCAGGATTGACAGGGACGGTGAAAGGGACTTGGCTTGAAATGGTAAGACTAGCTGCAGGGCAGAACAGTGTTGCCCGCACCCTGTGATGCAAATATTGTATCTTGACCATGCGCCTGCCCGATGTGGGTTAAAGGCGGGAGCCTACCAGAACTGAGAAGCTGCACAGCAGAGCAGTGGGGAAGGCCAATAATCACGACCACGATTCCCGATGCGAATGCGAGCTGAGAAGAGGAAGTCCGTATGGAAATGACAATGCCGCCAGGATCCGAACGGTTGATAGCACACATGTCCACGTATGGATGGACTGATGGTTTGAGACGATCTCAAAAGGCTGTCCGCGTGGTGGTGAGTTCGATGCTTACATGCAGAAGTCGCATGGGCGCGTGTGGGAGAAGCAGTGCAGCAACAGCAAGTGGGTTTTGAGATGAGCGAGTCAGTCCTGGGACATTTCGCACGCGCCTGTGTAGGAGAGGTCTCCTAGCTTCGGAGCACACAACTGTGAGCTCACAGTTTGGCAGCTGGCAGCAGGCTGGTGGGTTCGCCGGCGGCTGGCTGCAGAAGGATCGCGCGATGGTAATCTCAGCGGCTGGCAGGGATCGTGCTTACCTAGTGGCTTGCTTGGGTGAGACGATGCAGTCGAGTAGCAGAGACGCAGGAGAGCGCCTCCGTCAAATCGACGATTGTTCATCCAAAGCCCCGCTTTTTTTGGCAGCCAGGGTTGGTGTGAGAAACGGGGACTTGTTGCGATAAGGTTGCGTTCAAGCATGCATGTCTCCCGGCGCAGACGGTGGATGGCGCTGGCCGTCCGCGGCGTATATGACGATCCCGTCTATGGGATAACTCGGCCGTTCGTGGCTTTCCAGGGTAGTAATTGGGTTGGCCATCCCGGCTTTGCCATCACAGGATCCGACCATGGTCAAAGTGCTCCACGAGCGAGCAGAGACGAGTGGGAAGCTTTGCGGCATCCCCTCGTGCGCCGTGCGCTGTCTCCCCCTTGATAAAGTACCCAGTCCCTCACCCAGTGCAAGCCTGGCAAGTGTTCAGTCTCTCTGGGATTCATTCTGCTTCATACCTGTCACTACCCTCCCACTAGTTCACACGGAAATCCCTTTACACATACTCTTGTTTCAACAAACAACAATCTCACACCCACCCCATCAATCCTTCAGCTTAGGCTTTTGTCGCAAGTCGTACCGGTTCTGAATCTTCTGCGGCTTCCCCTCCGCAGACTGGCCCAAGACTGTATTCCTCATGATGGACGGTAGAAACAGCATTGGAAGGAAGGTATCATTGCTCAACGACGACTCGCACACTGCTGCCGTGCTGCCCCGTCTGCCGCCGCTGAGCGTCTACTACCGGCCCACGCACTCGCCCTCGCCAAGTTTGACTTCGACGCCCAGCATTTCCCCACAGACTCCCCGATTGGTGAGAAGCGAATCGTCGGACTCTCGCGGACTTCCACCTTCACCTCTCACACCACCCCCAACATCTTTCGACCGTCTGCACCACTCAAAGTCGGCCCACTCTCACTTTTTCAACGGACCCGCTTCGTTCGCTAAAATGGATGATTTGACGCCGTCCGTCTACCCACCGGTCCCGGAAGCCCAGCCTGTGGCGCCGTACCCAATGCCCGCCTCGCAGGTCGCATCATCAACCGCTCCAGTCATGTCGCAGCCCATGGCGCCAGCCTATCGCAACTCCCACTCTCCTGTCTCAGAGTCTTCGCGTGCCGCTCCTGCCGCCAACAAGGCTTCGACCAAGAAGAACCAGTACCCCTGCCCGCTAGCAAAGGTCTACAACTGCAGCGACTACTTCACCACATCCGGACATGCCGCTCGTCACGCCAAGAAGCACACCGGCAAGAAGGACGCCTTCTGTCCTGAGTGCAACAAGGCTTTCACTCGCAAGGACAACATGGAGCAACACCGTCGCACCCACCAGAACGTTCGTGGTCCCTCCAAGTCGTCTACCGATGCTCGCGTGAAGAAGTCTACCAAGCCTGTACCGCGCAAGTCTGTTAGCGGGCCTCTGGAAGCTGCTGCTGTTGCCCAACTGGAAGACCACTCAACGCAACAGCAACAACTACCCCAACACCAATTCCAATCAAGCCAACAGCCCATCATGTCGACCAGCCCTTACTACATCAACCCCGACCCTATCCCGCCTCTTCCTCAACCAATCCTGTCGGACTTCAACACAAGACCCCCGCTCTACCATCGTTCAAATTACCCGAGCTCGCTTGACTATCTTCCTGCTCAAACCAGTTTGGTCCAAGACCCCGATCTTCACTACAGCTACCCATCGCCTGGTCTCTCCAACGGCCTTGATACTCTCGCCTTGGCCGCGAGTGACCATCGTCGCATGTCAGGCGAAGACTCTTGCTAGAAATCGTTATTCATTTATGGTTACGATGACTACTCTTACGAACATTCAATGTCGGCACGGCTTCTTTCATGTTCTGCTTTTTACGTCTTTCCTGCAAGCACATATACCCTGTTTCGATTCTGCCGTACTATTCTTCTCCTATTGCTGGCCGAGGAGGAATCTGTTTCTGAAAAAGGTTGACCGCATTCTCAAGCTAGAGTGACTTGAATGCCTGGTCCCATGTATCACTAAAAGCATCACACGGGCGTTGGAGGTTTCTGGTTTTCTCATTTTTCAAGGGCGTGGCACACATGACAGATGATGTATAATGCAGTTGGTTCAAGTGTGAACAACACTTGGTGCTCAACTATTGGCGAAAGGAGATCAAAAAGTGGCTTTTTCAGAGCCATTATGGTATGGTACAATGTACCAGAACCGACGAACATGAATTGATAAACAATGACTTCCAACACCTATCTTCTCCTGTCTACTCGTGTACTGTGCAGCAATAAAGTGAATTTGTTTCATGATATCTGTCGATCTTGTTGTCATGATGAAGTCCGACACAGATAAATCAACACGGCTGTTGTGAGGGCGGCGCCAGATCGATGCCTCTGATGACACAATTGTGGCGTGAAAGGCAGGTAACGGATTCATGAAGTGCTCCGTAAAAGCAATCAACCGACTCGAGCATAGCAGCTGCAAGCGGATGGCGTTTCTACCAATGCACGTTCAATCAACGGGGTTCCCATAGGATGTCCGACGTTGCGGCGACGTATCCGTCAAGACTTCCAAGTTACGTCCGTAAGCCTCATATCTATCAGAAAATTACAGCCTCCAACCAAATCACGTACATGCAAAGATATTTGGCTAGCAATTGCGTGTTTATGTCTGGTTAAGGGCGCGTCCAGGCCGTTCTTCCTAAGCCACAGGGCTCAACCAGAAGCATAAACAATGATATCCATGGGAGGGACGTATTGTATCAAGAACCTTCATCAATGCCAGGGTTCTTTAGTCGACCTTAATTTACTGATTGGACGCCAACTACAATACCATGGTCGTACAACCACGATGTACCTTTTCGGTACTTGGATATCCCTGCAGAGCCCGACATCAGCTGAATTCTAGCGACCCGCTCTCGGTCGGTCGGACGTGGGTCCGTTTACTGTATGCAGCGCGTCACGCTCGAGTCTTTAGTGCATGTTGAGTTTGCTGCAGGGCACCCTGGGGCAAGGGGCTTCTTCTCCTCTCAAGATCAGCAACCAGCATTGAAGTTGCGTGTCGACGACGTGAGAGCGTGTTGTACAGCGCGGATACTGCTCCGAGCCTCGACTGAGCCGCGCTCGTCCTGACTCCGGTGCCCCACTAGGACCCTGGGTTCAAGCCAAGGGGAGAAAGAATACTCGTACAGCAAGGGGGTCCAAAGGTACATGAGCCATTCACCAGCGAAAATCCGGTGTGGGGCTGGCTCATGTTTGTTTGGAGCCACTTGCAGTACCTGTGCTACTCCTCGGAGTCAGTCACCTGATGGTCCATGAACACGTTTACCCGGCTCAGTCAGGACCACAAGTTTGGGACTTCACCTCCAGGAACACGTCATTCTGTGATGACTCGATATTCGAAGATAGCCAGCGCTGCGACCAATATCCTGGCATAAAGCATCGTCCAAATACTCGGAAACGGATCCTGGTATTCTGTGTTTGATGGCTTGATCCTTCGCGGATCGCCGCACCGCCCACCTTCTTAGCGGCCACGCAAATCCATAGTGTAGTCTCTGTTTGATGACATTTCACTGTTCGCACTAATTGTATCAATTCGCCCAGCGCCAAATCTGGAATTATCACGAAATCGTCTCCGTCTCCGCTGAAATCCTTCTGCTACATAGGATCCACAACCTCATCTGAATTGCATGCGCCTCTTTGGGGAGAGCGCTCTGGGGCAATCTGAAAGATACGGGTCTACGTATGTGTGACTCTATCTTGTAACTTTAGAGTTAATGTTCACTTCGCCATTTGCCCTGCTATCTGGCCCCTAGACCTGGATGTTCAATCATGAGACTCTAGCCGGCCCTCGGAGGGTATAATACTGTTTCTCTCCGCACTACTGTCTCCACTAGGCTGGTGTCCCTCTAGCGAATGGGACTGAACTCTATGCTTCAATGTCATTAATCGCCGTCGTTCCCCGTACAGTTTTGACGGAAGAACAGCGGGTGAGTTGCGCCTCAGGGTCAACAGGCACTGCTCGTGAACACGATCGACTCTTTGCCCGGCTTCGCGTTGAGGTTCGTCTTCTGTCGTGCTAGCTTGTATCAGCAAGTCTTTTCAATCTTGTCCTGATTGCAGGTTCTCAAACACAGCTGGGGTCTTTACCACCATCGAGGTGTACGCGTACTATGGCATACACAAGGACAAGAACTCTTCCCCACAGTACATGCCAGTAAATTCACTTTCGGTTTCGGTCCAGCATAGAGTTTGAGGCTCTAAGCCTGTGGTTAATTGTCATGCATCTCTCGGGCCTTTACAACCTTATCGACAATCTCCAATTGCTCAATCATCCTGAACTCTACAGAGTGTAAATTAATGGCTCTGTAACAGACGGAGAAAGCTAAATCCTGTCCTATACAGTGTTGATATCAGGCATCTCGTCGCGAAGCGTCTAAATGAACCTCAAGCACGTCGATCCAGAGACCCTTCCGCTTCCGTTGCGTCGAGTCAGGTGCCGTCACAACGGTCAAAAGCCCCTTCGGCCATGTCCGACGGAGAGCACGCAAGATATCTGCTAGTTACAGAGCCTTAGGGAAGTCCGCGGCCGGAGTTGATGGCTTGTTGTACTTGAGACGTGTTTGGACGATTTTCCTTAACTCAAAGTTAACAACTATGGCTTCACAGGAACGGCTTCCGAGCCGGTCTGGATAGGAATACTTGCCGCATATCTCTCGTACGACGCTTCATACAGGTCGTCTGTGCTTGTTGTTGCTCTCACAGCATGGTTCTCTTCGATAGCGTTTACCCAGGCTGCCCATCTAGTGCCTTTTTCAGGCTCAGGCCAGCCCCTGTACGGCTGGAGGACTTTACGAAGACGGATTACCCATGGAGCCATCTGAGAAGGATCAGCTTCTAGACTGGATAGTTGAGTGGGTAGGGGTTTCTACCTGGACATCGACAAAGGTCATCTTGTCCCCCAAGAAGAAAGGACCAGACTTGTCGGCTGCATCAACAAGCTTCGAGATCTGCTCCTTGAGCTCTTCTCCATGCTCGATCTGGGACTTTTCTTCCTGGGCTTGCAAGTACCGATAGAAGCCGGGGACGATGTGACGGTTGACCTGTGCCACTCAATGAACTCGGACCATCGACTATCGGCATGCGGTTACCAATCTTACATGATCAGACCATAAACGAGAATGTGCTCTCAACTTTGGATCGCTGGGCAACAGTGCCTCACCCTTCTGTAGATCTTCGAGCTAAGAACATTCTGATCAGTGCACGTCGGTTTGCGAAGGATTGGGGCGGTCTCAACATATTCCATCAAAACAGTTGACTCGTAGCAGCCCCAGTCGCCATGTCGAAGAGCTGGGGCCAGACCTCGGGGATTAACTTCGAGCAGTTGCTGTGGCTTTTTGTAGGGATCGACCTGTACGACGCCGACTGTGAGTACGGTATATCTGGTTTGCACCGCTAGTGAGGGTATTTGTGGGGGTATAGGACAGTGGTCAAGAATGTGCCGACGCCGCGTCTAGGCGCCGCCAGCCACCCGCAAAGAGTGCCTGAAGTGACCATAATCCAGGCCGCTTGAACGACGTTGATAGAGTGGAGGCAGACTTGCGGCAGCTCCCCCCAGCCCTACCCACGTATTCATCAGTTGGGGCTCAAGAGGCTTACCTCAATATACTGGTAATCAAGTCCCTTCATCTCGAGGGAGATCCACACTCGCTGAACGAAGGGACTGTGGGATCGGTCGTGTTAGCGTGTACTTTGCAAGCTGAAAGGCGGATAGATGGCATTCAGGGCGAGTGGTGTTCGTGATCGGAGTTGACCGGGCACCCCCCCAAGACTCTACGCTGCGTTTTCGTGTCCGGCTGGTGCATCCAAAGATAGAGACTAACGACTTACCAAAAGCAACTTCCGAAGAGTTTGAGCTCATGATCATCTGAGTGCTTCTCTACCGTCTCGAGTGCTTTGCCGGTAGCTTTCTTGTGGTAGGTCTTCTTTTTAGGGTCGTTGTTCTGGTTGGCATCCATACTGAAGTGATGAATATAGAATGATTTGTGGGAGAAGAGATTTGTTTTTGGACTATCGAAAAGTCTTAGGCCAGGTCTTGTTCTAAGTAATAGTCTTGACATGGACTGCAACAATATGGGTTTGACCTTGAAAAGGTCAGGATATAGCTAAGAGCATATATTGCGAGTTGAAGTGAGCATGCGATGACGATGATGAAACCCCGCAAAATGACGAATCGTGTACCGAAGAATTGATAAAGTGGTTGTTTCAGCAGCGACGACAAGGGCAAACCTTCAACTGTCAAAAGATATCAAGCTATGAGATACGCATAGAAAGTGTATGTCAACACATCTGGCTTCTTGGATTCCCTACAGGACACTCTTGCGATGCTGCAGGACATGATAGTGGGTGTAGTCGAAAATGGTGGACGAAGTAGGTAGGTACGTCATGCAGTCCTGCCTGCCGCTCTCGTCGGGCCAGCTTCCGTGAGCAACTCGATTAATCAGGGAAACAACGACGGCCGAGCAAACATTCAAGCTCCATCTGTCTTCTTCCACCTAACAATCAAATCTTCAGCACCTCTAACAACAGAACACGTAATCACCAGCCATGGACGTGAGTGCAAGCACAGCGACGTGAAGGCAGCAGTGTACTGACCCAGCCACAGAACTTCCGCATCTACAACCAGGCCACAGCTGCCTTGCTCGCCCTCGAAGCCGCACCTCTCCTTCTCAGCCCCAGCATGGCCGCTTGGATGGCCTCCTCAGAGCCCAAGACACTTTCAGCATTCGAGACGCTGGTTGCCCGTGAATTGGGCTTCGCTCTGCTGCTTTGCGCCTTCCTTTCCCTACTCTTCTCAGGCGAACTGCATCGTTTGTGGGACGATGCCGACAACCTTCCCAGCGCCTCGGCCACTGCTGCCTCTCCCTGTATGATACTACATATGCCGCTTAGCTTTCACGAAGCGTATCCTAACACACCTCAGACTCTTCATCCACCACCATCGCAACCTTGCTCTACCACCTCGCCACCGGTATCCTGATGTACGTTTCCGGCACCTCTGCCCAGCTCTCTGGTATCCTGATCGCTGCTTCATTGGTACATATGGTGCTAGGTGGTGCCGGTCTCCTGGTCTTGGTCTTTGCAAATGACGGCAAGATCAGCAAGCGCACAGGTGCCGACAAGAGGACCTCGGGCTTCATTTTCAAGAATCAGGCACATATTCAGAAGCATTCGTAAGCCATCGTCGAGTTATGAGCACGCCATTTTCCGAGTGCAGCTCAAGGGCAAAAGCTTCTCCATAGTCAACAGAGTCTCGAATTGATCCCCCAAGACAGACAAAGTCCCCAGATACAAAACGTTGGCTTCGTTGTGACATTTAACGTTATGTGCTATCGCCAGCAAAGTCTGTTCGCGTAGGATGATGTCAAAACTCGCTCTTCCCATAGTGATAGACTTCCTCATCAACAACTCAAGATCGGATTGAATTGAATCGTGTTAATATATCAACCATGAGTGGAACATCGATTCACACTCTAGACGCAGTACGTCGCCAGCACTACGCCTCCTTTGTGGATCCGAAGTATGGATCTGCGATCCCCTCAAACGTCTCTAGTATGGTATGCTCAACAATGCAACATTGCACAGATACAAGAGGCATGGAAGACCATAGCAATCAATGTCTTGACTGTTTCTACAAGTTAAATATCTCTCTTTTCTCTCAATGCAAGATTTTAAAGTCAACTACATCGGCATCCCGCCCACTCCCACAAGCGACATATCTCCTGAGACCAGCAGCGCCTCATCTATCGAATCAACCCATCGTGAAGACACCAGTAACTCGATCTTGGAAAGCTCTCCCGCGGCTGCAAATCCCACCACGTCCTGTGTCCTTTCTGGGCAGACTCAACTACATCTGTGGGCATTTCTATTCAACCACAACATCAATCGCGATCGCGACTTTGAGCGGCCAAAATGCAGAAAATGCGGCGACAAAACAGTTTTGCGCTTGAACGATGATGGGAGGCCTTTTTATCGCTGTGTGGTCAAGCATAGAGAGAATTTTTCTTGCTATGCGGATTTGCTGGGATATGATAGTGCAAATCCTGTTTGTCTGTGTGGGCAACCTTCGAGGGTCAACTATAACACGGTCGGGGTCATTTTTTATACATGTGTGACGGGGGGATGTGGTTTGTTCAGATTCAAGAGATGAAAGTTAACGATGGAAAAGCAGAGGAGAGGTGTGTTGAGGAGTCTCTCGATGCTTGGGATATGTTTTCGGAAGGAGATTTCTGATCCCGTCTGAACCAAGAAGGTAAGGACGATAGAATAGAATACAATGTCAAGACTGGATTTCAGGCATCGTAGTGATCAGAAGTATACACATTGTCGAAGAAATCTTGCGATGCAGAGATATGGTATCATCACGCATCAATCGGTATACCAAAGGCTACAAGTTGCTTCGTGTAGCCGAGCTGAGACCATTTATCTCTTTCTTCTCTGTCAGGTAGATACACAATGCCCAGCATACCGGCAGCATTTGCTCCGTAAGGTCCGTTGCTGGTTCGACGAGGTATAACGGCAATCCAGTCTGCAGTCATGGCTACATTGTAGTCTCTACTGCCTTCGCCTGACCTCGCTAGCACTTCATGAGATGGTTCGAGGAGGCGAAGGTATGCCTCGTATACAGTGTTTGCATCGGCATGCGCTGGTAGACGAAGAACATAGTGCTTGAAAGGCACATGCTTAATATCGGTAGAGATGGCTGATTTCATCAGCTAACTAATATAGGAAAAAGGGCAACGACTGTTTACCTTCACGGGAAGTAGCCCTCAAAGGCCATAATGGATGGATGGGCAAGGGAAAGACCTGAGTATGCTTGTGACCTTGAGACGATCCGGCGTTGATACCGCAATTGTAGATGATCAAAGACGGGGTCTGGAATGCTTTCAAGACAGACCATGCTGCATTGACATCCGAAAGATCAAGATCATCGGTCTGGAGGGCATAGTGTCTAGTCGGTATGACAGTCATTGGTCGAAAGATGCCATACTTGTTCACTAGCAGACGATGAGTGGAACCCAGGTCCGTCACAACTTCCTCAGGATCTGGATTGACAAACGGACCGCCAGCTTTTGATCTGCTAGGAGCATTGGCAGGAAGGATTGGTTTCCTTTTAAGTATACCGGCGACGATGAATTGGAACTGGAAGAGGGGTGATCAGCAAATTGTTCGGCACCTGTCATTTTTTCCGTTGTGTGTAGGGGCTTGAGAAGTCACACGAGGGATGCGTTAATTGAGACAAGATCTGCTTTGGAGCGATACTGGAAAAAAACAAAAATGTGCTCACATGAAATCCGTTGACTGTGATCAGTTCGGAGATGGCTTCCTCGTAGAATATCTTTTCCTTTTTTGCGAGTTCATCGAACCTGGCTAGTGTCCGTTCCTCAAGGTTTGGGAGATGAAGGGACTCCATTAAGATATGTGCTTTCCCAATCCTTCGTGACGAAAAAGCAAATGATCCAGTCGCGAACATACGTAAGACAACAAGAGGAAGGAGTCAAGCTGGGGCATCAGTTCAAGGATAGCACGACGAGATTATGTAAAACATAGACACGAAGATTGATTTAAGAGCCATAATCAGTCGCAGTGGTTTAGTGGTAAAATTCGTGCTTGCCATGCACGAGCCCCGTGTTCGATTCACGGCTGCGACATTGCTTTTGCTTCTACTCCACACTGATTCATGTCGTGAGTCGACGATTGTAGAGCTTTTGCGATACCTCTGCTCGTGGTGTTAGTGGACCTGCGTGTAACAAGGTATATATTGATATCAGACAGCAGAACTGGTACATACGGCCACAGTCAGCTGAAAACTGGGCATCCCGTCCGCTCTGCCATACATAAGCAGTTGAACGGCAGATTAGTACTACGGTGGGTGACCACG
>SWBL01000516.1:0-25077 GCA_024195585.1 Aureobasidium sp. EXF-3400
ACCGATGATTGTGATTGGCTGGAAACCTTGTTTACTATGGACAGCTCATACCCCTTGCGGGGTAAATAGCTTGAGAAAATCAAATCAAATCAAATCAAACCATAACTGTACCACCCACCGCTGAGTTCGAACCGGGAAAAATTATCGAATTCATCAATTGTTATCAGTTTACAAGCTGGAGCAGTGTCTCCTGGTGATTCCCTCGAATTGCCAGCCAAGCGCCACGGTGCGGGGTCGAGATGCCAGCTCCGAGAGGCCGAGGAAGTGCTAGACGCGGAGGTATAGCAGAGCCAGGGAGGTTTGGAGGGCTATTTCAGGGCAGCGCATCTGGGCAGCAGGATGAGGATGCTTCTATGAGGGACAATGAATATGAGCACGCAGAAAAGAGAAAAAGAGAAGGCAGACAGGGAGGAGCAGAAGACAGCCCTTAGAGACGACAAGACGACTCCGAATCCACGTCTAACAATGTAACTCCTAGAAAAACTAGAAAATCCCTAATTGCAACAAGAATGATAACGAGAGGATCTAAGAGGGCTACTGCCATAGGAGTAGACGAAGACGAACCACCCACGTCGTAAGGAAGCCCTACGCTAGGGCACACCAACGCAGACAGGAGAGACGTATCTTAAAGTCTAACGATTAACGACATTATAGAGCACTTGCTACGTACATAGAAAGCAAGCGAGAAGAAGGAAGAAGAAGAAAAAGTAAGAGCCTAAGAAGAGAGAATAAGAGCCTAAGAAGAGAGGATAAGAGCTATAGCAAAAGAAAACGAATATAAAGAAGAGATTAAGCAGTTATAGAGCACGGTTATAGCACTAGTCCTAGACCTTAAGAGTCTTTAAGAGTTAGTCCTAAACTAGGGATCGCTTATATCGTCTTCTTAACAGATAGGAACTAGAGACTCGTACGCAAGCGTAGTAGCTTAAGGTATAAGCCTTAATATAGGCCTTACGTAGATACTAGAGATGGCATAGACACTACGTAGATTATTAGGATCTCGCGTTTCATTTAACCTGTCGGAGAGGGACAGCCTATTACCAACCAGGTCTCTAGTTACGTTAGTAGGATAATTAATTAGAAGCGTAATAAAGAAGATAACATATATAAAAGAAGCAAATATAGTTATTAATCTTAAAAACCTAGATATAGAAGGATATATAGGACCTAAAGCCCTAAGTAGAACTAGAAACCGTATTATAGCCGGAATTAGATCTAATAAAGGACTCGACATAGCAGAAATCGGACATTTTATAATAAGGTATACGAATAAGGACGTTTACCTAGCCTTCTTTAAACTAGATAGAGAAGTAGAAAAAACGGTAAGACTATACGTAAGTAAATGGATCGATATATTCCTTAAGGGGGCAAGACTCCTAGAGCTAACCTAGTACCCGATTAAGGTCGACTTCGTCCCTAGGGCTAAGGCTACTAACGAGGAAACTAGAGGGCTTACTAACTATATAATGCAAGCGTTCTTAAACGAAAATAGAGTCGAAGCTAGATAGATAAGATAGCTTAGAAAGCTAAAGGAATACGCATCCTATATATTAATAGTAGTAAAGCTAGCTATAAAGGAATAGGTAAATAAGCTACTATAGGAGCAAGATTAAGGAAAAGAGATTACTATATTCGGATGTATAGTTAAGGTATTAGTCTTTTAAGAAGATAAGGGACTAAGAGCATACTATTAATACTAGAGATTTAGATATATCCGAAAAGACTATACTACTATACCTAGGTGCTTATAGTGCGCGTAAGAAGGTTACGAAAAGTGTAAGATAGGACTAGCAAAGTGTGCAAATTATAAAGGGAGTTATCTATTAGGTAGTAAGATATGCCCTAAGTATACTAAAAGATAAGAACGGATAATTAGCCTTAGACTATTATAATTAGTATACTTAAGATTCTATAAGCGAACGTCTAGAAAAGTGCTATAGTCTAGGACGTAATATATAACGATCTAGAAATCTAGGAGTGCAATCTTATACTTATCTAAGAGCTACACTATAGCATAAATAGAAGAAATATATATATAATAGGAATAGGACTAATCTTTAGAGCAATTATACTAAAACTAAGATAAGAAGAAAACTAAGAATAGAGAATCCGGTTATATATATAGGCAAACCGGAGCAACAACTATATATAAATACTAATAAATAGTAACGACATAACGATAGTAATTCTAAGGAAAGGAAAACGTAGCATCCTAGTAGTATTAGTATACGTTCTATACCTTAGGTAGAAAGAGTAGTCTAACGAATAAGAACTGCTAGATAGACTATAAGAGATCTAAGAAGCTATTAGGAAGGAAAGAGAAAAGGTCCTAGAAATGGAATTATTTATAGTAGGGGACTTTAATAGATATAATAGTCTATAGGAGGGAGATAAGGTTACGCTTAAACTAAGATAAGGCGTCGGTAGTAGGATATTAGACTTTATCGAAGATAACGATATGCAACTTCTTATACTAAGAGGCATAACGACCTAGGAATAGAGAGGATTAAGATCTATAATCGACCTAGTAATAGCAAGCGAAAGGATCTTCGATAATAGGATTACGTACTAGGCACTTAATAACAAGTATAGGTTAGACTATAGGGCAATACTATCGACTATAAGTATAGTAGATAAATAGGAAGAGTTATAACCCTAGAGATATATCCTACTAAAAGTAGACTAGAACGCTATAAGAAATAGCATTAGCTAAACACTATAACGCTTACTATTCCCTATAACGGATATCGAGGCGATATAAGAGTACATCTAGAAAGTGACTTAGGGTGCCATTAAATAGCACTATCTAAAAGCAAAACTATTAAAGTACGTAAAATAATAGTAGATAGAAAACCTAATAGCGCTATAATAAAGGTATACGATTACTCGAAACTAAGTAAGGTCGAAAAGAAGATAAGGAAGGCTAGACCCTAGCCTTAAGATAGCTATAAAGGTAGTAAGATATAACTTCTACTATGCTATTAATAAACAAAAGAAGAAACACTAGACTAAGTTCCTTAATAATGCGTTAAATATATAGTAGGCTTTACGATATCTCAATCTAGATAAGACCTTAAGCTTTAGTAAGATAGCATCTATTAAGAAGTAAGATAGCAGGATAATATAAGAAAAGGCAGAAATAGTAAGGGAACTTCTCTTAAATTTCTTTCTAGAACCGCCGATTCTATAACAGCCTAAGCAAATAAGGAGCATAAGTAGTAACTAGTTTCTTAGAGTAGAGTTAACGCCTAAAGAAATTAAGACTATATTGTTTTCTATAAGTCTAGATCGAGCAGTAGGGATTAATGGCCTAATAATCCGAGTCTAGAGAGAGGTATAGCTAGTTCTATAATAGCAGATCTATCTACTATTCTCGATGTTGTTTAGGTAAGGCAAGCTACCGTCGTATTAGAAGGTAGCAAAGATCATTCCCTTAAAGAAGGGAGGTAAGGACGACTATATAGTACCTAAGAATTATAGGCCGATATCTCTCCTAGCTACGCTAGGAAAGGTAATAGAAGCCGTTATTGCTACTAGGATTACATACCTTACCGAGGTCTATAAGCTATTACTAAACAACCATTTTAGGGCTAGGAAATAGAGGTTAACTATATACGCCCTATCTTACTTATAGGAATTAATCTTTAATACCTAGAGGGGAAAGAAGACCTTATCTCTAGTTTTATTCGATATAAAGGGAGCATATAACAATATAGCAACTAGACCACTGCTAGAGAGACTAAGATAAAGAAGAATACCGGAAACCGTTATTAAATGGGTATAAGACTTCTATACTAATAGGAAAGCGAGTATAGTTATAAATAGCTTTACCTTTAAGGTAGAGGACCTACCTTAGTTAGGGCTCCTATAGGGGTTACTACTTACTCTAATCCTATTTCTCTTCTTTAACGCTAACCTAGTATAATTGCTAGTAAAAGAAGGAGGATCTATAGCATTTGTTAACGACTATATAGCATAGGTAGTAGGCAGCTTAGCTAATCGGAATATAAGAAGGATCTAATAGGGCATCTTACTAAAACTAGAGAAGTAAGAAAAGGAAAGTAGTACAGTTTTTAAGTCCTTAAAAACAGCCTTTATCCACTTTACTAGGAACACCACTCTAAACTAGGATAGCAACATGCTACTATAATTTAAGTAGGACATTATTAAACTAGTGTAATCTGTTAGAATACTTAGAGTCATTATAGACTAGGAACTACGATATAAGGAGCACTTTATAAATAAAGCTAAGAAAGTATATAAGGTAGTACTTACCCTAAAAAGACTATAAGGCCTAAGACCGTTAAGTATACGCTAACTATTCTCTATAATAGTAGCCCTAGTTATAGACTACGGGTTACCTATCTAGTACCTTATAGCTTCGAATAAGGTACTATTAATATTTAAGAGAGCTTAAAGAGTTATAGCGTAGGTAATAGTAGAGGGATTAAGAACTATAGGTATAATCGTAGCAGTCCTTAAGGCGGGCATCCTATCGCTTTAATAACGACTACTCGAATAGACCCTTTACTTCTATATTAGTATCTATAAACTAGATAGCTTACACTTATACGCTAGACTAGCTAAGATAAAGTATACTAAACAGTTTACGTTACTACTATAGAAAGTAGTAGCAATGTTTAAGGATATTAAAGTAGAGAGAGTAGAGAAGATACCTATAGTAGGGTGCGAACTATAGGGTCTAAAGGCCTATGTTTATATACTAGATCGGGAATAAGCTAAAGTAGTAATAGCAACGAGACTAGAGACTATCGACTTCTATACTAACGGATTAGTAAGGAACAGACGGGCTAGAATTAGGGTCTAGACATCCGTATAGGAAGTGTTAAAGATAACTAGTAGAGTAAAGGACACTAATGTTTACTATACTAAGCTTAAGGCTATATAGACGGTAATTAAGCACATATTATATAAGACTAATAGGACTATACAAATTAGGATATTCTTAGATAACTAGGGAGCCCTAAGAAGCATTTAAACCCCTAGGATTAACGACAGCCTAAACCTAGTGCTAAAGATTAGGTAGAAAATTAGTAAAGTAGCCTTCTTATTATATTAGGTACCTAGACATAAAGGGATTAAAGGGAATAAAAGAGTAAATAAACTAGTATAAGAAGTAACTAGAAATACGTAACCCCTACCTATACTAGCGCTTATAGTACTAATATCCGTTATATACGCTAAAGCAAAATTAATAGACTATAAGCCTAAGAACGAAGTGTTCTATAGCGTAAAGACTAGGGAATACCTCTAGAAGATTAATAAAGCACTACTAGGAAAGCATATAAAGAAGATGTATAATGCACTTAATAAGATAGTGGCCTCTATCCTTATCTAGCTATAAACGAATATATCGTAACTAAACACCTACCTATATAAGATTAAAGCGATAGAAATCGATAAATATAAATATAGAGTAGTAGAGATAGTTCTACACTTTCTCTTTTACTATCTAAGATAGATAGAATAAAGGTAAGACATAAAGGCTACCTATAGAAGCAGATACTAGGACCTTCCCTATGCCCTAAGAGGATACTTAATACATAAAAAAAATGGTAAGAAGGTAGACAAAGAAAAGGACAAATAGCAACTAGATTAGAATGTAGTAAAAGCTACTATTAAGTTCGTAAGAGTAATAAGTAGACTCTAAATATAGGAGTAGAAATAAGGACATAATATAATAGGAAGTGCTCGATATCCCTAACTATAATATAAGACCTACCCTTAGAAACTACCTCTAAGTAGTGTTTTGCTAATAAGGAAGAACACGATATAGGGAACTACCCTTATAGAGAAGGCTAATACCTCTTCTAAACTAAGGGAAGGACTTATATAACTTATTCATTTCTAAGAGCACTTTAGACAATAGGCGTTTAGCAACTATCTTAGTTAAGATACTATTACCTTCCTTTTTACTAAATTTGGCGTATACGATTAGTTAGAAAGTGGATTAGCTAGTAAAAGCTTATACCCCTAGTAGAGTAAATAGCTTAAGAATATTAAATTAAATTAAATTAAATTAACTATACCACCTTACTACTAAAATCGGCGCACATAATTAGCTAGAATACGTATTAGAGCTTATACCCCTTATAGGGTAAATAGCTTAAGATAATTAAATCAAATTAAATCAAAACCATAACTATACTAATTTTAACTTATACTACTATATATACTACTTACTTTACTTTACTTAATACCTTACTTTATAAGTCTATATTAGGGAGCGCAGTCGATAATAACAATTAATATGTAGATACAGGTCTAAGCTTATATAACAAGACGTAGATAAGGAGATAAAGAGGTAGTAGGTCGCTAGCTAGGAAGGCTTCTAGCTAGCCTTAGCAACTATTACGTAATAGCGGCCTTCCTATAGTCGGCGACTAGAGGGACGGCCGGCAGAGGACAGGGTCCCCCCCTAACCCTAGCGGCCGCTGTCTACTAACCCTAGCTAGCGGCTAGGGGATAGGGTCGCGCGTAGGGTCTTAGTATTAAACTATAATAGTCTAGCCCTATAACCTATAATCTATCCTAGATAGTTAGCTATAATAGATAACTTAGTCTAAAGTAGTCTAATAGCTTATATAACAGATTTATAGTACTAAGCATTGTTAACTAGGTATAAATCCTAGAGATAATATACTACTAAACTATTCCTTAATACTCCTATACTCTAATCTTTCTATACCTTATCTAGTAAGCTTTTTTTAATGTCTCTAATTTCTGACCTTTGGTTACGATTGCTTAGCGATTCCCAAAGCGCGCTAAATTGGCTACTTTGTTAACGTTGTTACTAAGGAAGCTAAGAAGCTAAGGAACTTGGCACTGTCACTCCGCGTACATCCGGCGGGCCCTCCCTATCTGTTTCTGTCCTATTATTCTTGGCTTCCTCCGCAACACGAACGAGCGGGGCAGTGCAAGGGTCACTAACATGCAATCTTCTGCTTCTTCTTTCCTCTCTCCTTCCTACTTCCATCTAAATAATTTTGTACTGCAATCATGGCTTATAATTTCGGGATGCAAGAAAGATTCGAACTCGCAGAGGCGCAATGCGGGTTCCTGCCTCTTATCACCATTATAGGCTTTTTGTCTGTCGCCGGAACACACGAGCTCAGAATGACCCTCGAAAAGAACATACAGACTCTGACCACGACACATCCGATACTACGCGCCATCATTATCAACAGATTGACCAGAAGACCGGAGTGGAAGGAAATGGACGTGGTGCTCACCACTCAGCAGATCCTCGATGCAGATACGTCTATAGCGATGTCTGTCGAGGAGGTCATTGCCCAAGAAGACAAAAAGGGAGCACTGCTCAGTCTGGACACCGGACCGCTCTGGCGCGTCGCGATCTACAAGCAGGAATCCTTTGGTGTTGGAAGAGGATGCTACATTGCTTTGAGTATATGTCACATAGTCACGGACGGCAGCGGTGCATTGGAGCTCTATCGCCAGCTCTTCCGGACCAAGAAAGGATCTGATACGAACATGGTAAAGGATCTTGTCCCAATACCACCTAGGGCGGAAGACACAGTGGACTTGCGACCCTCTCTAGTAACAGCGTTGAAGGCGTTTGTACAGGAGATTGGCGTGAAGGTACTACCTTCAGCTCTCCAACGCTATGTTGAGAAAGTCCCGGCTTGGCCGGCACAGAACACTTCGCCTATTGATCCGATGTCTCCAAAGGTGAATCGTATTGCTCTCCAGCTTGGGTCAAACAGATCGCTGGTTCGTGAACTGAAATCATTCGGCAAGATTGGCGGAACAGGGACGCTCCAATCGCTGCTAAACACTGCTGCGATTATCGCTTTGACAGCAGCTATCGATACGAGCGACGGTCTGACAGCACTTGGGACAGAAACTCCAATATCACTCCGTTCTCGTGATCTTGGGCACCCGCCTATCGGAGGCAACTATACCGCCCTTGCAGAGTTTATCTTGTCTCCGGAAGCAATGAAAACCCAAAGCGTTTCAGATGTGCTCTCTGCGTATGGGGAGTGCTTGCACACTCCTCATGGTCTGAAAGAAGCCCGGTCGAGAGCCGGGATGCTACAGCTTATACCAGACATCCCATATCTGGTCAGCCCCACATTCAAGATACAAAATCAGAGGGTGCAGCCACCTCCGACAGGCTGGGAGTCGTTCTTGAATCAACAAGCGGCATCGAAGAATCCCTACCGTAACTCTTTCGCCATTTCTAACCTTGGACTATTTGACTCAACGGCCCATCCAGAGTTGGCGGGTCTTTGGTTTTGTCAATCCCCAATGCCTTGGGGTGTTGCATTGTATCTTGACGTCGTTGGATATACTGTAGATGGAGGTGTAGAAAACGATCTCAGCATAATCATTTCATACTTCGAAGGCGCTGTCAGCGGCAATACCATCGACAACTTCTGCAAATATTTCGTACGCGCGCTCGAGCTTTTTGCTGCCGCCGGAAGTTCTGGCATCGAACAAACAAACTCATTGAAAGCCTCTAGGCTCGCCGAGCTGGCTCGAGTCGTTCAGCGTTGAGAAATAGCAAACAAGTGTAGAGTTACTTGATTAACACCTCTGATGGAATACAGCTTGGTGTAATCCATTTCGGTATCTCGGCATGTCCATCAATCTTAGATCCCTAAGCAAGAAACGTTAATCTCTCCTTCCTCTTACGTGTCCTCGCGTTTATGCTGTTGAGAAACCTCACAATCAGCCCTAGCAAAAGAAACATATCCGCTACCCTTTTCTCTCGTGTACATCGTACTATTCCCCTCAATTACCAGATTTTCGATGATCATCTCTCTTCTCTCATAACTCCATAGTGGTGTGTAATGTGGGACTTTCTATACAATCAACCCCTGGAAAGATGGCAATGTAGAAACGAGATGAGAGAGCACGAATCCAAAGCAGGAACTACAGTCACTCCAGTATAGAAGGCACTTGGACCGTGAAAATGTCTTCGCATTGTAACGAATAGCGATTTGCATGTGCTGGTGGTTCGGGCACGAAGGTCCTCGGACTTGGTCGGTTGTTGTATAGAGATGGGAGCAAGACGCATCAGCAAAATCAGACAACAACACTCGTTGTAACGAGTGTTAGGAGAGAAGCGACGAAGGTGGGACCAAAGCAGGAAACCACGACTTGGAATAGTTGTTTCCACGTTTTGTGCTCAGTCATAATCAGGCAACTGCAAACCACCAGAAACGAAAGAAGGCCCGCTTGGTGTAATTCTTCAGGTCAAGCTTGATAGCAAACGGCTTGTGTGCTCATATCACAGGGAGTTGTATGGCTGGACGAAAATGCGATAGCGGAGAGTCGAAATAGAATGTAAATGCAAGTATAATTACAGCTAGCAACATTGATCATCCTGCCGTACTCACTGTTTATAGCAAGGCAAACACTCCACTTACTTGTAATCAAGAAAGGCGGTAGATGGCGCAGTCCTCAAGGAATATCCAAGGCAGAATCTCTTCTGTCAAAACACTTCCTCTCAGTGATTTGAAAAATCAGCGAGGTGTCTCGGAACAAATCTGCATCCATCAGTCGCCAGTCTCTCAAGACTGCATCAATATTCCATACGCAGAGTCCTCAACTCAGCTACTAAACTCGAGAAACAAACCTCAGCAACACATACTGCAACGATGTGCGGCTACAATGACTTCTCACCTAATGCTACCACGAAAAAACCGGCTTCTCCCCAACCATAAAATGCACCCTCTACTTCCAAAACAACCGCTACTGTCGCACCGGCTCCATCCACAGCTGGATACTGTCCTCTCCCCCATTGACTTCACGCATTCTCTGCGATAACTGCAAAAAGATCGACGATCACGAGATCAAGGAGATCGAGAGGGAAATTGAGGAGAGAAAGAAGGCTGAGGAGGTAAGAAGAAGAGGTGAAGTGGCTAGAGAGTTGAGAGTGTTGGACAAGGAGATCAAGAGGCGTAGTGATGGAAGGAGGGAGGAGAGACAGAGTGCGGCTGCGGCATTGAGGAGTCAGTTTGCTGGATTGGATATTGAAGACGGTGACGAGGGATCTTCTTCTTCTTCGTTGAGGGAGTGATGCTGTCATCGGGAATGATGCGATCTCGTCAGACCGTCGGTATGATGGGTTGCAGACAGATGTTGATATGTCAGGTAGAATGGCAGCCTGTATCTTGGACTGACGGAAATGTCATGACTGGTCTCCATCGGAAAGGCCATGTCTTTCATCATCTGTAAAAGTGACAAAATGTTTGATTGAAAACCCAGAGATTTCAGACTCTCATTCAGCCAAGTGACCGAACGATGGATGATCTTGGGTTCTGATTGATAGGATCAGTATCCTGACGTAGCTCTGGGTTGCAAGAGGGTGGCTCAAGAACAAGGGTTCTCCAAGATACACAATCCGCTCAAATTTCCTCGTCAAAATGCAGGAGACAATTGGAAAACCTCTTGTTACCCACTGAAAGTGCAGGTCTGAGAGCTTCCATCCAGCAGGCGGCCGAATCATAATCGCACTTTACGTTTTGACGATCGCAAAGTGTATGCGTGATGTGTCCAAGATGTCTGGTGGACACCAGAGAATTGCAATCTCCCGAGACACGCTCTGTCCGAAGTTAAGCCATTGAAATGCATGATGTTTTTGCAATCTATAGAGTTGTCCGATGAAAGCCCTAGTGAGAAGTCGATCTCCTCAGTTTGAGGTAGGACCGGGTGATTCTTTAAAACTTCTCAAGCCGGATCAAGAGCTTCTGCACCAAAAATCGACATTCCTCACGAGCCAACTTGGCTGTATAATACTGTTGGTCACTCCTCTAAGCTCTGTCGTTCCCATCTCGAACATCAGTCACTACGTAACATGTCTCTATCGTCTTCCGAGCTTAACATCCTGCTCGGGGAGCTAGCTCTCGTGCCACCAGCTGGTGTTACAGCAGACTATGACGATCCCCTAAGCAGGAACGGACTGGCTTAGTTTGTTACCACCACTTTCTACATGCTGTTTACGACGACTTTAGTTATTGTACGTTTATACGCCAAATTTCGAATATTAAAGGCTGTCTATATAGAAGAGTTTCTAATGCTATGTGCATATGTTCGTAAAGTATCACTACTTTATTGCACATAGGATCTAGTGTACTAAGCTTAGAACGTTTAGGGAGCATACTGTTATACCGTATACGCCGGGTATAGGATGATTTATACCCCTAGTTACTATGTTCATTAATGGAATCTTCGCAATGCAGAGCTTATCCAACCGCTCTATCTTATCCTAATTTACGGCTACGCCTATTCGGCGACACTCGCCTTAGTTAAAACAGCCATCTTAATTGACTAGTGTAGGATGTTCGTAGTAGGAAACTATCGCGAAAGCTACTTCTAGTGGATCAGTACGATTATCATTCTAGTCTAGGTCACCTAGGGCATCGCCTACATTATCCCCCTAAACATATAGTGTGTTCTATATGCCGCTATCTAGAAATTCTACATCCTAAGTCGATGTTATAGTCTGTCTACAGTTATGCTTACATTAGCAAGTGTATAAGTACTCTCTAACTGGAGTATAATTCTATTACCCCAGAAGATAATTTAGGGTCTCCAGATGAATTGGCGAAAGAAGGTCGGCGTGTCAATCACTTTTGGAGTTAGTCTACTATAAGCATTCCTTAAGGTAACCTATCGGTCAAGATCTAATAAAAATCTAATGCTAATTAGCGCTTCTATTGCTGCGACCGTCCGCTTATCTACGACAATTACCTTCTCTTACGAAGATGATAGAATGTACTATATCGCGCCACTCCTCTTCTAGGCCTGCGCCGAGATTACCTACGGCTTCCTCATCCTTAGTCTACCCTATGTACCTGCTCTCATTAAGGGTAGTAGACTAAGAGACACAATCGGGAATTTCCTAGGCCTTAGCCTTAGCTCTTCGAACGAACGATCGCGTACGCATCGTAATAGATTTACCTAAACTTCCTTATATCTACCTATCATAGCTATGGAGAGTAGATCAATGCAGCGTAATCTATATAGCTAGCTCTATAATGAAGAAGACGGTCTGTAGCTTTATACTCTAGAGGGTTCGGAGTTGTAAGAAAGGCTACGTATAGAGAAGTTCGAGGTTCGGCGAGATATTCGAATAACTATCACATCGCATCCGTTATGTTCCGACTGCCCTAATGTGCCTAGAAACCAGATTGCACCATAGAGTACTCTAATAGAGCATTACGAAGCTACGGAAAAAGTGCGTAACTACTCGAGAATTTGCTATAGCGGAGCTACTCGCTCTAGAAAGAAATCGGGCCCCCTTTATTTATCCTATAAAGGCTTCTGGAGCCAGTGCATTACTCTATCTGCATTAGTGTATCTATATAGTAGAAGAAGTTTATAACGTTCCCTCGGAATATATTAATATAATAGTTTCCTACTCTAGTCTGAAAACTGCTCTTAAAACTTGGCACACCCTTAGGCAATCAAAACTTACTCCACGTTACTTCCAGATGACTATATGCCCTGCGGTCGATGCTACTAATGCTCTCCGATGGCCTGCAAGAGTGATATAATAGGTGTAGCGCGTCCAGCCTCACACTAATAAGCATTTGCAGTATAAAGTTCAGTATACAGCAAGCAAAGGCTTGACCGGAAGATCCAGATTGAGTTAAGAGTTAAGGGCGTTCCCTATAAATCACTCCCTTGCATCCACAAGCTTCTTATAGCCAAAATCCTAGGCATTATAATTGTCGACATGTAGATCAGACTAGGGGGGTGTCTCATGCAGTAAATATGGAATCTATCGTCTCACCTACGATTCCTCGTGATCGTAAGATCTGCATCAATCTCTAAATCTACATGAGTGCACCGTAGCCTGACATCTAGACACTCTATGTAAGATGAGATGGAACGCCGATATAAGCTTCGATTTTCAAAATGAATCAAACTTACCAACCTGGTTTGCTTGCTCGTTGTAGATTCATGCATGTACCAACCCCGCCACAGAGTGCCACTCTCTATCTCCGTTGATAAGGAGCAGAAACCTTCCAACGTCGGCGGAACAGCCACCCACCAATGTACCAGAGAGCAAATTGCGAGTTCCGTGGGCTTATGCGGCGAATGGGCTGTTCACTGCAGACAAGCCAGCAGAAGCGCTAGCTCGAGCCCTCAGAGAAAATCCACTTCTCGGAAAATCCAGCCCAGGATCCATCATAAGGATGAACGCTTCAAGTTTAGCCATGTGACCAAGAACGGACAGATCACCAACTCACCTTTAATGGGCTAGGGGATAGATCTACTAAGCACACAAGACCCAATCACACCTTTCTAAAAGCCGAGCTTGAGCGAGACTATGGCAGGGGGATATCTCGACACTGCTCCATGATTCTAGATCAACCCGATCAGTCAAGACGCAATCGATGTTTACCAATCTCTCAGGCCTGCTCATTGATACAGTTTCTTGTCATCAAATTAAGTGTACGTGAAGGTAGACAAAGAGCTTCCCACTGGCTGGTTCCTAGGAACCAGAGCCTCAAAATCCAACGAGAATGAGACTCAGGCTTCTGTCAATTCAATCCATCTCGTAAGTGACACTCTCATGATACTTTCGTGAGTGACTACCGCGAGCTGTTGACCAAGATCGCTTGATCGTTCCGCATAGACAGTTGTTATCCGACAAAAAGACGTCTTCATTACTCTGCGTTCGCAAAGATTTCTCAATGTACAACTGCGATAGTTCGAATTAGTTCGAATGCTGCTAGCACAAAGTTCTCTGTCCCCATATTTCTGACCATGTTCTCGAGAACGTTCTTACCAATGATCACAGCATGATCAGTATCGTTCTCAGCGATTAACAGGCAAAGTCCCTGCGATGGCAAAGACGAGACCTGTGTAGCGAGCACTAGTGAGCGGTGTCATCGAGATCTTGTAAAGCGGAGTAGCTCCATGACTAATTTAAGGTGGTTTCAATGTCGGATGCTGATCTTTTCCCTCCTATCATTTTGCACATCTGTGAACAAGGAAGTACATGCCCGTTGTCCACGTTCCACGTAATGATGTTCGGACGAAAAATTGTGGCGGCAAGGTATCAATCACCGCGAGTTCAAACCTGGAACAGTTGTCTCCCGCCAGCACTCGCAATCTTCGAGTAGCTAGGGGATCGCGCTTAGGAAATCGAGATTGGAGTAAGAAGCGTTTGCACAAAAGCTCTCAGCCCCTTTATGTTGACTAATCACATCAGAACGTACAGCTTCGTCACGTAATCAGAGCACTCAAAACGAACATTTATATAGACCACGAGGTTCTTGTGATAGTGAGTCGCTAGGCATCCAGTATACAGTCCAATATTGCTCGTCTTGACATGGAAGCACAAGAATCGAATCAAGTACCTTTGCGTTGTCAGCAGAGTCACGAAGCCAAAGGCGACAGTGCTGAAAATGTTCATGAAGTAGGATTGCAGCAACAACTATCGTTAAACTGTAGTGAAGACAGCTGCCCGACTTGTGATATAGTTGATGGTTATCGAGAAGACGCAAAGCAAAGACCAACCCAGACTGTAGATGAAAATTTGGAATCCAGATCTTCAGTCTTTGGACAGAGCGTTAGCGAATCGCGCGTTGAGAACCCAAGCAACCAAACGCTGAATGTCAACAACAGCGAATGTAGTCAGGAAGATCGTGGATCATGCTCTGGTACGACTTCTCCGTCATCCTCTAGCCACAGCACACAAGAAGCTCGATCTTCTACCAGAGGTAGAGGGCCTCATGACATGCGGAACAAGGTGAAGGATCGAGGTTCTGGGGAGTACGTCGCACTTCTATCCTCGTCAGTACAGGAAGCTGGAGCTGTAGAGATCGAGGATACCGGACAAGGCCCAGAAAAGGGCCGGTATCCATTCCACGATGCTGGAGCGCAACTGGGTGATAGTATCATCAGATGTACGGATCTTGGGGAGTCTCGAGGCAGCACAAAGCTCAGTGGCGAGAATGGGATGAAAGTAAGTTGAGGACAACCTTGATTCTACGGTCCATCTTGTAGACTGCGGGAAGCAAGTCGCTGATGTTGCACAATAAAGGCGGAGGTCCATCAGGGTGCTTCGACATGTGAGCCCATCAGCTCCCGACTCCAGCCACTCAACCACTGCTGCGATCATGAGATACAAGAATTGTCTGCTGTAGTGGAGAAGCTAACAGTCACAAACCAAAAGGTGAATAACCGTGCGAAATTTAGAGAAATTAGTAGTGGCATGCTAACAACTTGTATGGTTTAAGGTTCTCGAAATCTGGGCCCATTATTGCGAATCGGAACAAAGTATCGCATCAATCAAAGCAGCGCAATCTGTCGTTATCAACCGCATCGAGATGCTCGGCGGTAAAATTATGGAAGCATCTAATGAGACTCAATCTAGTCACGCGATACCCGGAGTCATCGAGGAGACGCACAGCTCAAAAGCACTGGTCAGTGCGGTTCCGTCTGATAAGAGCCTGAATCATGATCGTCGAAGATTGGTGATGTCTTACATTCCACCTCTTTGTAGGAAACGGGAAGTGCACGTCAATCATGGTGGTCAGACCGACCACCGCTCTAAGAATACTAGGAAAGACACGCAGGAAGAGTATACGATACTGATCGAGCATCATCTTGGAAGAAGTGGAAACCATCTAAAAAGGTTAAGCGGCACAGAGGAAGTTCATAGGTCGAACGCACCATCACCTACTCCGAAACGAAGACTGCAGATTCCACCTTGGGATGGAAGAGGCTTGAATCAACAACCCGTGGAAACTGTCGAGACGGATTTGGGATTCGAACACCCAAATGACACCGAACTGCTAGGAGAAGGGACCACTCTATGTCAAGCTCTTGTCCCCAATTTGTCGGGTGTTTTCAGATCTAATAAAGACCTCTCCTACGCTCTTGTGTTGGAGGAATTCGATGTAAGCAAGGCTAGAATCATGTTGATCGGCCTATATCAGTGGGTTGTGTCAGAAGAGCGCATATATAAGTTGGGATGGTGGTATGTTTTTATGGTAGTTTTGATTTGGCACCTCCATGCCTTGCGGTACTGTCTTCACTTACCATGAACCAGTTCCGAGCACCGACTTTAAATCGTCGATCAAGATCATTAGATGTAGACACGAGCGATCCTGTTGCGTACATAGCTAAGGTCATTAACGAAGACTACAAGCAACCACTAATTGCGCGTTCAACATAGCACCGTCACTAGCAAAAGGTTCCAACGCGTATGGATATAATTTCCAGCTGGCTTCTCAGATACTCGTGCCTGTTCCCACTTCGCAATGGTAACATTACTGTAGGTCATGTTAGTGAGTCCGAGCCTTGTCTTGTCAATCACCGGACTGCTCAACACTATCTCACCTAGTACACTCGGACTGAGACATATCTTAGCCGATGAAGCTTGAGGTTCGTGTGCAATCAGATACTACATAGTGGCCCCCATCTTTTCAATGAATCTTGATATTGTCCCGTAAACAACTATACTCTCTATCTCTCGAGCGTGTTACTCTCCCGTCATACTGTCTTATCACCTGAAGGCTGGTTGGACGCTCTTCGCAGCAGAACCGACAGGGCAGTCCCCTTTGGTCTACATTTCACATTTGAAGATGTCATAGGAGGTGAAAGAGCATAGGTACAGCAATCACGATTGTTTGCGCAGAGCTCACTAGCTGCCTGATATCGCTAAGCCAAGTTTAGGCTGTCTGCGCATGATGATGGATCATAGTGTAACGGTCAAATCTCATTGGGACGCAACGAAAAGAGATGATGTACCTGAGTATTGATTCCTTCTCATGTTCAAACCGATCTACAGATGAAAGAATTTACCTTGTGGACTATTTGAGTATCCATGCTCCAAAAATAGCTTGGACGTCAACTCTTCCGCACCAGGTCTTGTGATCTGATACGCTCCTCTTCCTCGACTTTCAAAACCTTCAGCTCCCGATTCACCAAGTCCAAGACCGCTTTCTGCACGTCAGCATCATAAGATCCTGAAACTGTTAAAAAGACAGTCGGTTTGCTACCCAAAATAGCCTGACAATCAAAACCTTTCACGACTTTTACATGATCAATAAGAAGTTGAACTGCGGAATATGGCATATCATCGTGAATCATTTCCCAATGGTCTTCCAGATCTTCTATGAGGTCTGCACTCCTCTCCTCATAAAGACGTTCACAATGGAAAAGATTAAATGCAACACCCTTTGCCTCGGGCTGAATCGAGAGATCGAGTAAGACTGTGGGCAAGTGAGCACTGTCGAGTAAAGATTTCATCAATGGCAATCGTAGTGGGCTGTCGTACGGAAGCATATAGTAGCAAAGTCCCATGTATTTCGAGTCGGTGACCAAATCTTCATACACTGTTCGATAAAAGCAAGGTGCTTGGAATTGAAGTATGAAGACATGTTCGAGTAGTTGGTATCCACTCTCATTAAGTTGGTCTGCGTCGTATTCCTGACAGACGTTTCGTCCTACTTGTTTGCCTTGGAAGAAATCTCGATTTAGCAATTGTGCCTCGGCAAAGTTCTGACAGTTGCGCCACAATTCCAAATCTCGTATTGTCTGGACCGGGACTGGATTGGGTACATCGCTGCGCTCATCTTCGGAGACCGGACCAGCCATAATTTCCGATGGTTCGGAAGACTCGACTGCCATATATCTGGTGTTGGAAGGCAGTTCGTTCGCCATTTTATAGATCAGCATACCGCAAAATGATCAGGTCATATTCTCAGCCATTCGAACGAACATTCACTTGATCGTACGTCAGATTGACCGATGAGGAGACTAATAATCTCGTCATACGTATTACCAGCGTAGAGAAAAAGCCAAGAAACCTGATCATACACACTTTAGCAACCACCGGGCTACTCTAGACTGTCATAGACGCCTGTACCAATGGAGTATCACCTAACATGACAGGTACTGCAGAAGTGAAGACATTTAGTATCAAGATAGAAGAATACAACAGGATTGTCTTGTCCTAGAGTATCTTTGCCATGCAACAAGACTATTGCCTATCAAAGTTCGACATCTAGATCTCACTTTTCTATCATGATGCCTTGAATGGACACAATCGGAAGTACGATCATATAATGCGGCACATTGGCAGTGTGATACTTTGAAGTAGTCACCGGGTCAGAGTTGATTGCAGAGCATGGTTCTGTTCCAGGAGTGTGCAGTTATCAGATTGGGATAAGTTTGCTCCCGATCACGAGCCTAAGACAGTGCGGAAACATGAAACAGCGGCTCGAGATGAAGATCTGGTAGCAGTGCTTACTGATCTCTCTTATATACTAGAATGTGACGCCTTCGACATTAGTAAGCCATTCTAGCCAAGCCGCAGGTTGAAACGGTGCTCGTTTACGGGATGCTCCAAGAACAGCTTACAGCACCGAGTGGTACCTCACATCAACGGAGATGGATCTACAACCGTGTTCGAACAGGAGACAAGTGACTTCTACTCACGTATCAATCAGTAACTTCAGTAGGCTTATGTTGAACCTGTGATATTGGGTTGCAGATATTCCACAGACCAGCTTGTCGGGACAGTCGGTATCTTGGAGCGTAGCAACTCTGGATACTCTGCAATGCGTCACTCGGTTCTCCGGTCTAGCGAGGGTCTGATCTGGAAGCTCGATGATCAGCATCCTAGCATTCTGTATGACCAAAAGACCCTGCAGCACTGTCTTCATTCAACATGAACTGGTTTTGGACGCTTATCTCGAATGATCGACCAAGATTTTCGGGGACAGGAGTGTTTCCATTAGCCACATAGGTAAGGTCGTCAAAGGTGAATCTCGCTATAAGCAACTTCGGGTCGTCGGCACTTAGTAGCATCATTATTGGTAAGAACATACGAGGTGGGAAAACATCACAATCACGCGAAACTCTATTTTTGGATTAACACCTTCAAATCAAGCTTAATAAACCCTAAACTAAGGCCGAACTACTCGCGGACTTGAGCTCTATTAATACGATGGGGACTTAGGTAACCGCCGGGTCGTCGTGGCCAGAGGTTGGGCAGAGAGACCCAAACCCACGCGCTCACGGTCGCAAAATTAAGGCTGAAATCTCTGCATTGATGGCACACGCCCGCGCCAAACAGCGCAAAGGCAAGGCAAAGGCATACCCCCCTGGAAAGGTTAACGAGCTCTTTAGATCCATACTCGATTTTCTCGACAAGGAGCCCGCAGGGCCAGCAGGCAACCTACACCTAGAGGCGACCACCAAAAGCGACCTCGAGGCCTGATTTGATTTGATGTGATTTGATTTGATTTTCTCAAGCTATTTACCCCGCAAGGGGTATGAGCTGTCTATGATTAACAGGATTTCCAGCCAATTATAACCATCAGTCTTAGTTATACAAGGAAGGTGAAGGTCTCTTAGACCTTGAACTAATCGCAAACGCCTAGTACTCCGGTGTGCTCTTATAAAGAGTGACTCCACGCTTCCCTCCCTTGAGTGTTAGAGGGTGTAAGCCTCCTCCATAAGGGCAATTCCCTATGTCGTGTTCTTCCTTATCAGCCGGACACTGCTTAGAGGCAGTTGGGTTAAGGTGGTGGTTATGTTGTTGTAGTTGGATGAAGAGCACTTTGTGTTAGTCTGTAGGGTTCCTCTTGCTTTTTACTGTTTTATCTCTGTTTTTGCAATCTTCCTGTTTTAATAGCATACTTAATGGTGGCTTTGACTACGTTCAAGTCTGGCTGCCATTTGCCCTTATCGCCGTTAACCTTCTTCCTATCTCTTTCGGCTGTTAAGTACCCTCCTAGCGCGTAGGACAGATCCCAGTATCTGCTGCCGTGTGCTGCCTTTATGGCCTGTCTTTCATCCTTCCATCTTAGGCATGAGAACAAGAAGTGTGGTACTGTTTCTGTCATTCCACATTCACACCTGTCTGTGTCTGCAATGTTGATTCTGCTAAGGTACGTGTTCAGTCTTAATATGTTTGTCCTTAGTTGGACCAGTATGGCAGCTGCTGTTCTGTTAAGTGCGTTGTATAGCTTAGTTATGTGCTTTCTAGGCAATGCCTTGTCGATCTTCTAAAGATGTTTGCCTGTTGTTACGCCATAGAACTCCTTGTGCTTTGGCTTAAAATCTATGACTTTTGCTTTTGCGTATATTGCTGAAATTGGGACGTTGTTTGCAGGGTTAGGCATGGCCGAGTTAGCGTCTGTCGCCTTCTAAGCTAGCTCGTTTGCCCTCTCGTTGCTTTTGATTCCCTCGTGGCCTAGGACCTAGTACAGTGAGAATGTCGCTTTAGCGATCTTCTCCCTAATTTTCATGACTAGGCCTATGCTATTATTGGTCTTTATAGATTAGATGCTCCGAAGGGCACTTTAGCTGTTAGAAAAGACCCTAATCTTTACCGATCTATTGTTCTCGTGTGATAGGCCTTTAATAGCCATCTATATCGCTTCTAGCTCTGTCAAATGGACATTTGTTTCTTTAGCTCTTCTTGTTATTCTTAACGCTTCCTATGCTGATGTCCAGATCCCTACGCCTGCTCGTCCGTTACGGATAGATCCATCCGTGTAGAAGTCGATTATTCCTAGTTCTTCCGCAGTTGCAAGCTTAGCTGCTTCCTTGTCGAGTATGTAAACATGGGCCTTTAGGCTCTATGGTTTATACCCTACGGCGGGGATCTTCTCAGCTCTGTTCGCATTAAGTCCCATAAACACCCCTGCTACTTTCCGGAGAGGCGAGTTAAACCGCTTGATTAGTCTTGTCCTAGCAAGCTTTGCATAGATGTGTAACGCCTCTAGTTTCTGGATCGAGATCTAGAACCTAAGTGTCTGCTCGTATGGTCTTTGTTATAAGGATGGTATCCCTGCTTCTAAGACTGCAACATCGAGACCTAGCGTTCTAAATCCTCCTACAATGGCTTATGCTGCAACTCTCTAGGCTCTGTATAGCACTAACAGCGTTTTGTCAGATACTGTAAGGTACTAGATCGGCGACGCGTAGTCTATGACTGGTACGACTGTTGCTATATACAACTAACGCATGGTTGATGGGTTTAAGCCTTACAGTCTTTTAAGAGCTAATGCTGCTTTTAGTGCTTTCCCTACTTTTTCTGCTAGATGTTCCTTAAATCGAAGCCCTTGATCTAGGATTACACCTAGGACTTTGATTAACTGGCTTGGCTGTATCCGGTCTCCTTTAAAGTATAGGGGCATGTCGCTATCTCTGAGCAAGTCGTTATATCTTATAAAGTGAATAAACGCTGTTTTCAAGGCTTCGAACACTGCTCTACTCTCCTTTTCCCATCTTTCTAGTTTCGGTAGTATGTCTCTCTGGATTATCCTTATATTTCTTTCCGCGGAGTCACTAACTACCTACGTAGTATAGTCGTTAACAAATGCCATAGAGGCCCCTTCTTTAATTGCCATCTATACTAGATCTGCGTTAAAGAAAAGGAACAGGATTAGCGCAAGTGGTAATCCTTATGGCAAGCCTAACTAAGGTAGGTCCTCTATTTCAGACGTAAAGCCATTAACTACTACACTTGCTTTCCTGTCGGTGCAAAAGTCTTAAACCTATCTAACTATGGTTTTAGGAATTCTTCTTTGTCTTATCCTCTCTAGAAGTGGTCCTATTGCAACATTGTTATATGCTCCTTTAACGTCGAATGAAACTAGTGATAGGGTCTTTTTGCCTCTCCAGGCGTCGTAGATGGCTTCTTAAAGGTAGGAAATGGCTAGTACTGTTAATTTCTGCTTCCTTGCTCCGAAGTGATTATTAGGCAGGAGTTTTTGCACCTTAGTAAGGTATGCAAGCCGTGTGGCCATTATAGCTTCTATAATCTTTCCTAGCGTTGCTAGCAAAGATATTGGCCTATAGTTCTTAGGAAGAGTGTAGTCATCTTTATTCCCTTTCTTAAGCGGAACAATCTTTGCTACCTTCTATTGCAACGGCAGTTTGCCTTACCTAAGCGAGGTTGAGAAGAGTGTGTAGATTTGCTGTTGCAAAACTGGCTAGACTTCTCTCCATACTCTAATAGTCAAGCTATTACTTCCTGCCGCTTTGTCTAGGCTTGCAGAGAATAGTACCTTCTCGATCTCGTCTATTATTAATGCTTTGCTAAAGAGCTGGTCTATAACAGTGTCTCCTATATGTTTAGGTCTCTAGGGGATGGGTGGTTCTGGGAAGAAACTGTGTAGCAGTTCCTTAGCAATTTCAGCTTTGTCTTAAATGACCTCCCCTCCGTGTCCCTTAATAGATGTAATCCTGCCGAAGCTTAATCTCTTGCTTGGGTTAAGGTATTGAGCTGCTTTCTAGATGTTTGCTAATTCACCGAGGAACTCTATCTAATGTTCCTTTTTGCGTTTCTTAATCGCGTAGTGAAAGTCATACCTTGCTATCTTTACTACGATCTCGAGGCGGTCATCTTGCCGGCCTTATCTCCTTCTTAATCTTGCTAGGTTACGAGTCCTCGTGTACTCTTTTCTTATAGAAGTTAACTTATTTGACCACTATCTTTTTGCGTACTTTGATGATTTTGCCTTTAGGCAATGCTGTTCTATCGCTGTCTAAGTGACTTCCTGGATGTAGTTTTGTATTGCTTCAAAATCGTCTATTGGGAACGGGATGTCGGTAAGATGTTGTCTTATCTTGTCTCTTATTGCTTTCTAGTCTGCTTTTTACAACAAGTATCGTAGAGCTGTTAGGTCTTCTATCACGTCTCCTATGCCTATGGCTGTGTGTATCGCTCTATAATCCGAGCTATACTCATTCTCAAACGGTTAGCAGGTGTCTCGGTCCTCGAACAATCTCTCGCTAGCTATAGTTAGGTCGATCGTTAATGTCGATTCATTACGCTCCCATATTGGCACTCCTCTCTATGTGAGTAACTGTAGGTTGTTTTCCTTAATGAAATCCAGTACCCTGCTACCTTCTCCTTATCTCGTTCCTAATGCTACCTTATTTCCTCCCTATACAATATCGTGGCGGTTAAAGTCTCCTGCAATAAAAATTTCCAGATCTGGGTTGTCGCTACACTCTCTTATAATCACTTCCGGGACTTCTTGTAGTCGGGTGTATAGTTCTTGCTCGTCGAGTTCATAGCCGCTGCCTATACTAGGAATGTATATTGATGCTAGCAGTATGCTACGGGTCCCATGTTTTATGACGATTGCAGTGATGTCGTTGCTATTCATCGTGACTTGAGCGTATTCGTTGTTCCGGTTTATCCATATGCATAATCGGATCCTTTGTGTTTGGTTTTCTCTTTGCGTTGTTTTTGGTTTTATAACTTCAAAATTGGGTCCTGCTCCGGTAATCTAAAGGTTTCCTGCGTTTTCCCAATAGTGTGGTTCCTATATAAGAATGGCATCGGAATCCCAGATGTCTGGGTCGTTATATAAAGCATCCTAAACTCCTAAACTCTTGTGCAGATTTGCTTGAAGAATGTTTAGTGTACTAATCATAACAGCGTAGGTTGATCATCCTTTCTTGTTGCTTTTAGAACTCTAGGCACTTTTTGTGTGTTGCTAGATGGTTTCCTCCACAATTGCTGCACTTGGGTTCACCTAGGCTGCAGCTATTATGTCCTTCTTATGCGCACTACGTGCACCTAGTGGTGTTCTTGCACTCCTTCTATATGTGTCCAAATTGGTGACAGTTATAATAGGATCTTGGTCCTCTGTTATTATGGAAAGTTAAGACTTTAACCATGCAACCGAACAAGTATACTTCTTCGCCGTCTGCTTGCCTCTGGAGCAGTTTCTCCACCTGTTCTTTCGTCGCTAGCTTAGCCACTGTAGATGCATAGGAGGTGTACTCCTTTAGTCTGCCTAGCCATCTCATCATCTTGACTTCTACTTCGTTCTCCTCTGCAAAGGCATCTCGTGTTTCTTAACTAATTGCTCCGGTCTGGTGATCTATAGCTTCTATTTTTAGGATGAAGTCCACCTTAATTAGGTACCAGGTGGATTCGATAAGCCTTGCCCCTTTAAGAAACATTAGTAGCCATTCGTCTACGTAAGCTCTCGCTACTTTCTCCGCTTCCTTGTCGATCTTAAAGTACGCTAGGTGGACGTCCTTGTTCGTATGTCTGATCATGAACTGGTTGAGGACGACTGTGTCTAGCCCTTCGTTGGATCTGATCGCAGCCATAATTCGATTCTTGGTTCTTGTTCTAAGCTGTGTTCCAGTGTATCCATCTGTCTTAAGGTTTTTTATGTCCAATACCATATCTGCTTCTTGTGCGTTTTTGGACTTTTTCATTGCGCTTCTGATCGACGTTCCTACAGATACTGGGGGTGACTGCGGTGGGCTTGACTGCTCTGAAAGATCGAAGGATACTGATGTTCTAGGCGACCTGACTGGCGTTCTCACTGCTTCCTGGCTTGACAGTTGTACTCCCCGAGCTGTAACACTTGCGTAGGAATCGGTTGTTCCTGTCGGTAGAGACGATGACTGGAGGGAACCCCAGTTTGGGGCTGCCTCTTGTAGGCTCTTAATGTCTAGGACTAGCGTTGTGACAGTCGTTTGTAGTTGTCTAATCTCCTCTCTGTATCTGTCTTTTTCCTCCTGTTCTTTCCTTTCTCTCTCTCTAGCCATTCTTTGTGCGTCCAATAGCTGTTGCATGATGTCGTTCATTGTGACCTCTCTTGTGCTGTCGCTGTTTCTACCACTACCAGGTGTAGGGCTGCCCTCAGATTGGTGGTTGGTGTCTCTTCCTTCTTTTTCTGCGCTTCTAGTCGCCATTCTTGTAGCCATGGGTGAGGGTCTCTTCCTTGGTGTCGCTTCCACTGACGTCGAGTCAGAGTCTATGTCGATACGTGCGTCGCGTCTCTGAGGGCTGTCCTCTGCGCCGCCCTGTCTGCCGTCTCTTTTTCTTTTTTCCGCATGTTCCCTATCCCTCATAACTGTATCCTCCTCATCCTGCCTATCCCCGCTGCCCTGTGACAGCGATTCGAACCTCCCCTTTCCTGCTATACCTCCGCCTCTCGCACCTCCTCGGCCTTTCGGAGCTGGCATCTCGACCCCGCACCGTGGCGCTTCGCTGGAAATTCGAGGGAATCACCAGGAGACACTGCTCCAGCTTATAGAGTAATAAAATTTGATGAATTCGATGATTTTTGTCCGAGT
>SWBL01000517.1:0-24999 GCA_024195585.1 Aureobasidium sp. EXF-3400
CACGCTCGAAGATGTCGTTGACGAAAGAGTTCAGGATGGACATGGCACGGTTGGAGATACCAGTGTCGGGGTGGACCTGCTTGAGGACTGTGGAAGAAAAGACGCGTCAGTGAATGTTGATGATGAAAAGAGCGCGAAAAGACGCGATGTGTTGATGCGAAAAGAGTCGACTCGATGAAAGCAAGTGATGCGATCAAGGAAAAGACGCGATTCGGATGAGGTGGAAGTGAAGTGGCGTACCCTTGTAGATGTAGGAGGAGTAGGTCTCCTTTCTGGTCTTGGTGCGCTTCTTCTTGTCACCGGAGGGAGCGGCAGTCTTCTTGCCAGCCTCCTTCTTCTCGACGGGAGCCTTGCCAGCGGCAGGGGCCTTGCCGCCAGTGGTGGGAGTCTTCTGAGCTGCCTTGGGTGCCATTTCGAATGATGTGGATTTGAAAAGTCGGAAAGACTGAGTTGTTGAGTTGGGTGAGTTGATGTGGGTGGTTGACACGTAAAATGCGAGGAGTGTTGATGATGGATGAAGAAAGAAGAGGGGAGGGTGCTGTCGTCGGGGAGCAGCTTCACTTTATACAATGGGGCACGAGCTCAAATCAACGCGCCTGCCACTTGGATCTGAGATGGAAAACGCCAAGCGAAAGTGAGCGAAAGAGGCATAGCGGCATAGCTTGGGAAACCGCGACGCAGCGAAATCACAAGCGGCAGGCGCGATGCGCACAGACCATCGCAGTGAAGCTGGTTGATCCTGGGGGAAGCAACGTCAAAGCCGACTTTCTACAAATACCAGACAGCTCCCCGACCAAGCCTGCTGTCCCTCTTCCTTCATCTCTCATCCACGCTTCTCAACTCACGTCCAACGTATTCATCGATCCGCTTTCTAGCACCACTTTTCAACCCAACTTTCCAACCCCCCCAACCAAATCAATCAAAATGACTGGCGGCAAGTCTGGCGGCAAGGCCACTGGCACCAAGAGCAGCGCTCAGAGGTAAGCGCAATTCCCTCCTTCATTCACTTCTCACTTTTGCGCCTCATTTGACGCGCTTTTCTCAACCAAAACAACGCGTTTTCACATTTCAAATCACTTGAACCACATTCTGACTTCCATCTCAGCCGTTCTTCCAAGGCTGGTCTCGCCTTCCCCGTTGGTCGTGTCCACCGTCTCCTCCGCAAGGGCAACTACGCCCAGCGTGTCGGTGCTGGTGAGTCAAATCGCATCTTTCGATCCAATGAAAACACATCTAACACGCTTTATCAGGTGCTCCCGTCTACCTCGCTGCCGTCCTCGAGTACCTGGCTGCCGAGATCCTCGAGTTGGCTGGTAACGCCGCTCGTGACAACAAGAAGACCCGTATCATCCCTCGTCACCTTCAGCTCGCCATCCGCAACGATGAGGAGTTGAACAAGCTTCTCGGACACGTCACCATCGCCCAGGGTGGTGTTCTGCCCAACATCCACCAGAGTACGTTTTGCGCCACCTCCACAATCAGATCTCCACATTCTAACATGCTTTCCAGACCTTCTTCCCAAGAAGACCGCTGCCCCCAAGGCTGCCGGCGGCCCCAGCCAGGAGCTGTAAGCAACTCGCTTCAACTTTTGATTCTTTGGGTTTTACGGCGCGCGGGGTGCTGCTTTCTTCAGCTACGATAATGGGGTTTTAACGGACTGGGCACAAGTGATTTTTTATTAACGGGAAGAGCATTTTCTTTTTTTCGACACATTCGCAAGGCAAACTTCTCACACTTTTCCCGAGTTGAGTCTTTGCAGAGAGAACAGGGCTGTACATTACCAACCGTGGCCACGGATGGGTAAATGAGACTGGAGGGGAATTAGCTGAATGACACGCTTTTGATACCATTACATCAACCAATTCAGCTTTGTTAAACTTTACGCACTTTGTCCCTTTTGCTTTTCCCATTTCTTCCTCTTTTTCTCATACCATTTCCACCATCACCTCCTCTTCATTACTCCATTCCCTCTTTCCATCTCCACCCTCCAGGACAGACTCACTTCCAGGCGACGCGTCAAACCAGCTCTACTGGAAATGCGGAAACATCAACAGTGAGGATGCGCGACCTCGACAACGGCGACGACGAGCAAGCAGCAAATCACCGCCAACGGCAGGAAACCATCACAAAAACGAAACACCAGCGAAACCGTAGCATAGAGGAAATCACCACGAGAACCAAAGACAGCAACGATTTAAAGGACCAAGGGGCAGCCAAAGCGTCCAGCCACTACGAAGTCAGCAGAAACCAGCGAGAGCGAAGATCATAAGAGAACCACTACGAGATCGAGCCAGGCGAAGGGAGTAACAGCAAGCAAGACACGACATACAGCAAAGATAGTAAACATCAACGACGCAAATATATCGAATATCAAGGACAGCAAAGACTTGAATGACCAAGGAGATGCAAAAGCGCTACAGAGCCTTAGGAAGCAAGCAAAACACAACCATACAAAACAACAAACACACCATTGCAGAAACATCAGAGAATAGAAAGAAAGTCATTTAAAGCAGACCTACCAACCAAATGACATGCAGTATATCAAACGCCACCAAAACAGTATGCAGAGTGGAGGGAAGTTAAACACTCAAAGCACTTACGAATGGACTCGAATCAAATGAGGTAAAGACAAGACAAGACAACAGTAACCATCAGGACGTTTGGCAGAAAGTCTGCTCTTTGAGAGCGACACAGCATCTCCACTCAATAGTTCCCTATCTTTCCTCCCATATGCAAAGAACATATCACGCGAATAGCTATTAGAAATGGACAGTCCTTTCTGAACAGTAACAGAAACCATGGAGAGTCGATAACGTCAGACTCGCGATGGATACTTCCCATTCATTCAGGGAATTGTGCATTTTGATGGCTTCAGCTCTGCCTGTGTGTTGTCCGACAGTGAGAGCGGAGTGGGAGTGATAGAATTTGGCAGATGGAGAGGTTATGTATAGTCAACAATCCAGAGATAGCAGAAGGCACAGTGAGGACGGAGAGAAAGATAGAGCGGACTGAAAGAAGTGTAATGCATTTTCAAATCAACCAATTCAGATATCGTACGTAGCATCAATGCATCTCAGCCTCAGTCTCTTGAAAGAGTACCAAAGTGGGAAGAAATTCAGTGCTTGACTCTATACTTTTTTATCATCATATAGAAGATTGATTCGATGTGTGTATGTGTATGCTATGCAGCAAGTATCTTTCTGAGCGAGGATTGAGGAAGGCGGAATTGATGGAACAAGGAAAAGCGAATCGATGAACAGAAAACGTGAATTGGTATCGAATTGTTGGCTTTGTGGTATCTACATTTAGCAGCCTGGCGGGGGAGCTGTTGTGAAAGGAACAGTCAGTGGGCGAAGAGGGCGAGGTTGGAGTGGAAGAGAAGAGACATACGCTCGAGGATGTGGCAGGGAAGGTTGCGCTCGTACTTGCTGCCGCCGGGAGCGGTGGGAGGGCGGTAGGGGTCGGGGTGCTTCCACTGCTTGAGGAGTTCCTCGGTCTGGTCGAAGAGAATCTGGCGAGAGAGGGAGAGTTAGTGGACCGATTTCCAGAGGGGAGTTATAATGTAGCGGTAGCATTGGGGTGGTGTAGTCGAGGTAGGCGCGTGATGGTCCAGTGTAGCAAGGCGTGTGGTGGTCGAGAAAGGCGTGTGGTGATGGACGGATGGCACTCACTCTCTGTTGTCTGGGCTCACGGATGTTGGCGTTGGCTTCAAAGAGAGAGCGAATGTACAAGGCCTGGCCGCGCCAGAGGTAACGGTGGACGGACCAGTCAAGGGCCAGCTTGAGTGACCGGCGGTATAGACGGCTGTGACGACGAGAATCAGCAATGGGCACGCGCACGCGAGACGTTAACGTCGGGTCGGATGGGCAATTACATGGCGGGTATGTTGGCCATTGTGTGAAAAGATCCAGATGGTCGTCCGGAGTGTGAGTGCTTCTTTACAGAGTTGCGACTTCCCAATTGGCGTCGATATGCGCGCCAGCCAGTTGCAGGCTGGGCAGCTGCGGTTGCTGACCTCTTGGCGCTCGATAGGGCTGCATCTGAGCAAGGCGGAGAAAGTCGGAAAGTCGGGTGCTTCCTTGACGTAGCAAAGGCCTGCGCTTGGTTGCGGCTGATCACGACGAAGCCTGACATTTCGCTGCTGCCATCTCCCGTCTGCTGCAAAGCATCAACTGCTGCTACCCCTGCAACTCCTACTTGCATCTATATACCGCAGATCGACCTGCACAACTACGCGCCGCGCATCATCATCTCGCCGCGCCCTCTGTCGTTCTACTCTCGCCTTTTTCTCGACTGCTTGTTTCCCACGTCCGCCATCATGTCCAGCCGTCAATGCCTCCGCCTGGCTGCAGGTGCTTCTCTGCGCCCTGCTGTCCGCGCCGCTCCCAGATACGCTACTCGCTCTGCCGCCGCTCTGAGATGTCTCTCTACCTCGTCCGTCTCGCGCTCCTCTGCTCTCCTGTCACAACAACCGAGGTAAACATACAAATATATCGACATTTCTGCTCTCCTCCTGATCACATCCTCAGGACACCCGCACATCTCCTCCGCTCTTCTCCCATCGCACAGGTCCAGACTCGCGGCTATGGTGCGTCAACTTGCCTGCAAACATCTCTGTTGCCATACTGACAGCTCTTCCACAGCTGAGAAGATCGTTCAGGTCCCTACCATGGCCGAATCTATCACAGAGGGTACCCTGAAGCAGTTCTCAAAACGTGAGTATTGCTTTTGAACTTCTACAACACTCTCATTTAATCAAATCACAGAGGTCGGCGACTACGTCGAGCAAGATGAGGAGATTGCTACCATCGAGACTGACAAGGTACGCCATCACAAACATGCGCGATTTTCACCTCCACCAGACTAATTTCTTCCGACTTACAGATCGACGTTGCCGTCAACGCTCCCGAGGCTGGTACCATCAAGGAGTTCTTGGTCAACGAGGAGGATACCGTCACTGTCGGTCAGGATCTGTTGAAGATGGAGCTTGGTGGTGCTCCCTCGGGCCCCAAGGAGGAGCAGGCCAAGGAGGAGCCCAAGGCACCCGCCTCAGACAAGCAGGAGACATCATCCCAGCCCGACGGTGGAAAGGAGAAGGAGGCCCCCAAGCAGGAGAAGACCCCCGAGCCCAAGAAGGAGGAGCCCAAGAAGGCCGACAAGCCTGCACCTGCCCCCAAGAAGGACGACAAGAAGACTGAGCCCAAGAAGGACTCCAAGCCCCAGGAGGAGTCTGCTTACGGCAGCCGTGAGGAGCGCCGCGTAAGACATCAACACAATCCTTGAGCATGGACGAGTCGGAACTGACAAATTTGGTACAGGTCAAGATGAACCGCATGCGTCTGCGTATCGCCGAGCGCCTGAAGCAGTCGCAGAACACCGCCGCTTCGCTCACCACCTTCAACGAGGTCGACATGTCGGCTCTAATGGATATGCGCAAGCAGTACAAGGAGGAGATCCTCAAGAAGACTGGCGTCAAGCTCGGCTTCATGTCTGCCTTCTCCCGCGCCTCCGTCCTCGCCATGAAGGACCTTCCTTCCGTCAACGCCGCCATCGAGGGCCCCAACGGTGGTGATACCGTCGTCTACCGCGACTACGTCGACATCTCGGTTGCCGTTGCCACCGAGAAGGGTCTCGTCACCCCCGTCGTCCGCAACGCCGAGTCCATGGACATGGTCGGCATCGAGAAGGCCATTGCCGAGCTCGGCAAGAAGGCTCGTGACAACAAGCTCACCATTGAGGATATGGCTGGTGGTACCTTCACCATCTCCAACGGTGGTGTCTTCGGTTCGCTCTACGGTACCCCCATCATCAACCTGCCCCAGGCCGCCGTCTTGGGTCTTCACGCCATCAAGGAGCGTCCCGTAGCCGTCAACGGCAAGGTCGAGATCCGCCCCATGATGTACCTCGCTCTCACCTACGACCACCGTCTCCTCGACGGCAGGGAAGCCGTTACCTTCCTTGTCAAGGTCAAGGAGTACATCGAGGACCCCCGCAAGATGCTCTTCGGCATCTAGATTCGTTTTTTGACTTGACCTTCCTCTTTAATTACATCATAGTCATTGCGCCATCATGAAAAGAACATTCTGATCCCCTTTCTGAGGACATCGAGTGCTTCTAAGAACTTACCAAAGAGGAAATCTCTTTTGGATGTATATCTAAACTTTTTCTTTGTCGTTCATGATCAGGGTTTCTTTCTCGTTTCATTTGAATGTTTTTACAGCACAGCTGTGATGTGCTTATGAGTCTTTGCTTTCTCTTGGATGTCACAGGTGTCACACACAAGACACTAGTTGCGACATATGATCCTTCTCTTTGCGGTGGTGCTTTTCCAACCCGTGCTTCTTTTTGACTTTACACCTACCACAAACTTACAGTTGGTATGAAACACCCAGTCCATGTCAATTGCAAACAGGCTCGAGATGAGATGGATACTGGCCAGAGCGATAGTTCGTTGTTTCGATGCACATTTGTGTGCGTTACAGCAGCTGGCTCTTGGTGAGTCTGATAAGTTTTGTTGTTTGACTCGACTTAAAGCTGTCTGTCGAGTGGGAAGATAGCTTCCTCCACGCTTCCCGAGTGGAGCCGAGAATCGAGAGCAGGGTCGTACCCCATACCAGGCTTGTAGAGACTATCGACGACATTGCGACTCACTGCGAATATTTTTTCTTGTTCAGATAGGGTGAGATGATGCTTTGATATAATCTGCAGCTTGTCTGGAGATCTCAGGTTATTGCGGTGTGTGTTGCACGAGATATCCTCGTTTTACGCTTTTCAGACTTGCTGTTTTGTAAAATGGTCGTAGATCAATGCAGATGAGAGTGAGGTAACAAAGGAACCTCCCAAAATCTGGTTTCTGCCAAATTGATGGGGGAATCTTGCTGAAAGTGGCACAGGTGCAGAGAGATCCATCAACATAGCCATTGTAGAGAACGAACATACGTCTACTGACTATATTGCTGTCATAAGGTGTCTCGACGACTTCACATGAGCGTTCCGAACGACTTGAGAAGCCGAGGAGCTAGCCCCGGCATTCCACACGCGTCTCCATCAAAAGCCATCAGAATACGAGAGGCCACCGTGCTTTTGCACCAGCGCCAAACCTTTTGACCCAAAGTCGAGTCATGGAACCACAAAGAGCCAGCTGCCAGAGACGTTCGGAGTTTCGTTCGCACATTCAAGGGTACACCGTGGGTAGCAAACAATCTTGGTCCACTGGTTCTTATTCGCTGCACCGCCCACTACGCGGTTGACGAGAAGATGCCGTCGATAGCCGTGGTCGAATCATGACACGAACGGTCCAAATAGGATTGCGCTCGCTGCACGCGTCCAACGAGTTTTCCTTTGCCTATTGGTTTCCGCGTGGGCTCACTTCGGTATCATGAAGGGTCGGCCCAGTGCGGACAACCGCTTTGGTTCGTATCTGCTACAGTTTGGTGAAAAGCGCGGATGCGAGACCAGACACGGCGACTTGTTCGAGAGCTCATCTCAAGGTGCACAGAATAGGCAATAGCAATGCTTCGACCACTGGAAAAGCCTTCTATGCGCTACTTACGACCGTAACAGCTTGAGCGACAGGCATTGATGTCAAGCATCCACTGTCGACTCAACATACCTTGGCATCTTTGCTCACAATCTTGCTTTCGGGACTTGATGAGCCGGTGAAGCATGAAACCCCATCATGGTACACTAACATACCAATTGTCACAGATCATCACGAAGAGGCATTGTACTCCACCTACTCCTCCGTTTGATCAATGCTTTGACTCAGGCTCATCAACTTCTCGGTATCGGTCCCTTCTGCCGGACTCTTGTCTATCACTATTTCTGTTTGCACCACGTGGTATACGAATCCGCAAAGAGGCTCTGCAATACCATGTCTGCTTGTCTTCAGGGCACCGAGTCATATGTGACACGAGCAACAAGGACTTGACGCCTTCCCAATGGCCAATTCAGTTCGAATTATCACCGAGAATACCCATCAGTCAGTAAATAGGTTACAATTGCCGTCGTCAGGTCGCGCACAGGCTTCCTCTTCTCCATGCGCTCGGGCCTTTATTTGCATATCAAGGCTGAAGATGTGTCGAGCGATCTTCGCTCACGGATCACACCCGTCTGCGCCAATTTGCTGGGTCCTTTCCAATCCCCAGTGATACTCCAACGCTAAGTCGCATGGCTCAAAACTAAAACTGTCTCTGACTTGAAGAAACAATGCCATACCTGGCTGCATCTGGCAATGACAAGACAGGATTGGATTTTGCTCATGACTCTTGGACCGCCGATTGTGATTATGCTCCCGTCCAAGTTCCAGAGGTCCTTGCCCTGTGTGGCGTCTTATGTGTTCCTTATTAGAGCATGGTCCCCTTGACCTCCTCGTCTTGCCGGACATCGACCCGCTGCTTGTTGGCACTCTTCTTGTAACGACATCTCCACAGTCAATCAGTCAATAAGAGCCTCACTTGGTCTGGACAGCCCTCAGACCTGGTGTTGATTTGACCAACTCCAAACATGAAGTCCTTCGTGGCTCTATTACTAGTAGCATTTGCTTGCGCATCTCAAGCACTTCAACCACAACAACTAGAGAATGCGACTGCTGCAGATATCCTACAACTTGCAGCAGCAGAGTTACCTGTTTGTGCGGTATGTTGAGACAACTTGAGGCAGAGATTCTTGAAGCTTATTTTCTATAGCTTACATGCACAATAACGACCATCAACGGGCCAGATTCACCATGCACTCTTACAGATCTCGCCTGTATCAAGTCCAACAAGCCACTTCAAGATGAATTGAGTGTGTGTGTAAGGGCCAGCTGCACCATCAAACAATCACTCAGTACGCTATCTGGAAATGCTGGTGATGAAATGTGTTGCTGATTGTTGTAGCTGCAAAGAGATTTCTCCAAACATTACTAGGTGCTCCAGTCCGTAATAAGGAGGCACTTGGAACGTATACTACATTAGTCGTCGGAGGCTTTGCTATTCTGGCCTATCTCATGCGAGTGGCTGCTCGACTACCAGGATCTAGCTCAAAATGGGGTCTTGATGACTGGGCTCTGACTGTAGCTATGCTCTTCATCATCCCACTGACGATTTGTGCATATGTTTGTAAGTGTTGCAGTTGTTATCGTCTGGAACTCTTCTAACATTCGTAGTGAATCAGATTGGTATGGGCAAGGACATGTGGTTCGTGTCTTTCGACCATATCACAGAGATCCTGGAGGTGCGTTTTTCGGATCACTGAGTCTACATGAACCTGACTAATATGTTTCATGAGTAGATCTTTTACTTTACCGAACTGCTCTACCTGGCAGCTATCGGTCTGACCAAGATATCAATGTTGCTCTTCTACCTTCGGATTTTCCCTGACTGGAAACTCCGTCGCGCCATCTATGCCATGATCGGCATTTGTGGCTTGTACAGTGTCGTTTTTGTAACTGTCACTGCTCTGCAGTGTATCCCTGTTTCAATGGCCTGGAAGAAATGGGACGGCGAGCACCACGGAAAATGCCTGGACTTGAACGCCGATGGTTGGGCATCTGCATCGCTGAACATCATTCTGGATTTGATCGTTATCGCCCTACCCATGAAGCAGTTGACGTCTCTGAATATGAGTTGGCAGCGCAAGTTGGGAGTTATCGTCATGTTCCTCGGTGGTGGCTTGTAAGTCTCCCCTTTCGTCTTTCTCAAACCACCCTTGAATGTCCACATGCTAATCATCTTGCAGCGTCACCATTGTCAGCATCCTCCGCCTCAAATACCTCATCCAATTCGCCCACACCGACAACGTAACCTGGGATTATCTACCTGTCGGCTACTGGTCTGCCGTCGAAACCCACGTGGGCGTTATGGTCGCCTGCGCACCCGCAATCCGCTCCCTCCAATTCCAAATCCGCGAAAAACTCTGGCCCAAACCCACAACCCAATCCTCCTACTACTCCTCCGACACCAAAAACAGCAGCAAGGCCCGCTCCAAAGTCGACTCTGCAAACCGCAGTTGGGGCGGTGGCGTTGTGTCCAAAACCGATGGCCCACGTTCCAGACTCAGTTCTCTGGGCAGCCCCCACCGTAAAGACGATTTTGTGCAAATAGACGAGTATGAGATGAATGTTGGTGATGAGTTTGGCAGAGGCAGAAGAAGGGATGAAGAAGATAGATTGGGGGTTGAGGATGTGGAGTCTGAGAGGAGTGTTACGAGGAGTTATACGCCTAATGATGATGCGGCGCCTTTGGCTGCTACGGCGGCGCCGATTGGGAGGGGTTATGTGAATGGAATCTTGGTGCAGACGGATTGGAGTGTTGGTAGGGAGTCTAGGGAGCGAGGACGTGCTACCTAAACGAGTACCCATAGACGTCTTTTCCTTTTTGTTTTATAGATACACTTTATGTAGATATGGGTCTTGACGGTTGAAGCGGGAGAAACCAGACACTCGCTAGATCTCATACAATTTTTTTTTGATCAGATACTCGACTATTTGCCTTTGCATCGCTACTTGCTTATAATCGTGTCCACCAGACGAGCATAATCGTTCCTTCTCAATCATTGAAAATGGGTGAATATAGTTCAAGAAAACGGCGATTCAAGCACATACGGCCACAGTCAGCTGAAAACTGGGCATCCCGTCCGCTCTGCCATACATAAGCAGTTGAACGGCAAATTAGTACTACGGTGGGTGACCACGTGGGAATCCCTGCTGCTGTATGTTTTTATGATTTTTTTTGCTCTTTCTTTCTGTCACCTACCTTCCATTCATTTAATTAGTTTTTGCTTTTCGTTTGCTTACATTCATTTGATGGGTAGATGGAGATGTGCTTGCGGGTTGGAACTGCTGTGCGTTTGGTATGGGAGTGGTATTAGATGACGAGACTTGACGCGACACTCGGAATAAGTTTGTGAGAGCAGGCTCTGAGATATTGCGATGAGTAGTTCTCTGCTTAGGTGGATTGGGGGAAGTATAGTAAAGGCTGATTAAAGAGGTTTATGCTGTTCATGTCTTGTGGCTACCAATCCTGAAGCACGTCTTTTCTTTCTCTCTCTTCCAACACGTCTTCGATCTCCCAATCCATCCGTTTATCTCACTCATGCAGAACATTCCAGTCCTCCCACTGACCAACACCAAACCTTTCTCACGCCGAAAACAAAAAAAAAGGCAGAAAAAAGAACAACATTTGTATACAAAAAACACTACCTACTTCCACCATCTAACTTCCATCAAACCTTCCTCTTCAACAATCCCCTAAAGAAATCAAAACTGTTGCTATCACTCTGCAACTCCCATTTGCGTCCTGTAGGTCTATCCTCCCAACCTAATTCCTCTGCAACAAGTAAGCCCCAATCACTCGTGATGCCCTTGATTCTTGCTTTCACACCTCCTTCTTGCTCTAAAGTGACGATTTGATCGCTGTGTAACCAATGTTGATAATAAACATCCAAAAGCGGTGTAAAGCCGGAGTTGCAGAAACGCAAATACAGCGATTGGAATGAGGTGAGTATACTGGCCAAAAGCTTCTCTGGCGTCATAGGTGCCAAACCAGCAGCTTTACACAAAGCATTCAGCGAAGTGGTAGGTGCAGTGTTAGACACATTAATGCCAATACCACAGATAAGTGTATAATCACCCCCAGCATAAGAGCTATTCACCAAAATACCTCCAATCTTGACGTAATTCTTTGGATCTTTGAGGTTTGGCGATGTTCCTGCTGAGGGAGAGAGAGCGTAAATGTCATTAGGCCATTTTAGCTTTATGGGGAGGGCAGAGTATCCGCGGTCGTAGGATTGGATGCCAGAAACAATTGCCAAGGCGCATAGGTATTGGATAAACACCACTGGAGCGGAAGCAGAAAGTTGCATGGGATGGCGGAGTACAGTACTGAACATTAGAGACCCAGGAGGTGATACCCACACATTGTTGCCACGGCCTCTTCCTGCGACTTGTGTTGTTGCTGTTGCTGTAGTGCCAGTGGGGAGTTTGTCAAGTAGTGTTGGGTTCTTTTCTAGCAGAGTTGAAGTGGAGGTTACGACTTCGCCGTAGATAAGCACGTTTCCGAAGGTTTCGGAGATGTCGTGGTGGTGACGGGTTTTGTAGGCTGAGAGGTTGGCAAAGTAGGCGTGGTGGTTGAAGTAGGGGGTTTGTTTTGTGTCGGGGAGGGAGGTGTCGTGAACAAGCAGGGTTTTTGTTAGTTTGTCGTAGTCGACTATGCCTTCTGTGTCTGGTTTGGCGTCTTGCTGTGAGGTGGATGATGGGTTGCTTGTGGTGATGGGAAGAATATCCTTTACTACCGCAGGAAGTGCATCAGCGACTTTTTGCAGACTGAGGGTGCTGGTGTTGTCGGATCTCCAAGGTCCACTCTGCTTCTCGAGGCTGAAAGTGTCGTTTTCGCCTTTGATGAGATGTTGACCATCGATTTCTTTGACGATCTCAGACCATGATGATATAATTTCTGATACTTCGGAAACTTCCAAGGTCGACATGTGCAGGCGAGACAGCGAAGGTACTCCTTGGTCGTCCTGGCTAGGGGTCAAACCGAGCTTGGCCAGGCATGCCTTCATGAAGTCGACACGTTGCTTGTCATCTGCTGCAAGAGCCTCGACAATCCTTGGGTATGCAGGGTTATCACCACCCTTGGTCAGGTTGACTGCAGCGAATCTATAGCTGTGTTAGCCTGTGGCTTGCCAGATCTAGCACAAAACTTACTCTGGATGTGGGCCAGTCAAAACAACAGAGCCTTCGCCTACTTTACGGTACACCACTGCAGCAGCGCCTTCACCAGAGTCGACATGCAGACGCTCGGTGTAGCTGGCAAGCACCTGCACACCTTGATCCTTGTACTTTTCAGCATCAACAAAGACACCACCACCATTGTAGTAAGAGCGGAAAGTTGCAGGTACGGCTCCTCCAACAGTAGTCAAGGCTTCCTTGTTGACGCTTAATTCAGCCGCCCTGGCACCAGCCTCGCTGTGGTAGACGAAGCCAGGGAAAGCAAGACCTCTGCAAACACCAGGATAGAAGCCAAGTTCTCTATCACCACACACCTCCATACCCTTCTTGCCAGCTTCAAACTCGCAGCGCTTACACGCGTAGTAACCGCCAGCACAAAGACCAAGATAAGCACCTCCCTTGTTAACGTAGGCGGAGATTTTACGGTTACCTTCGCCGTTCAGAGTGCGGCAGTAGCCTGCATCTGCTCCACCGGGCATAACGAACAGAGCGCAAGATACAGTCCATGGCTCCTTGAGAACTGACTCTCCGGTGATGGGAATGACAGCATAGTTTGGACCGAGAAGGCGGCGCAAAGACCAGAGACAGTGACGGACAGATTCAACCGTAGAGCCATTGCCTGAAATTCAAACATCAGTAAAGCACAAAACAAACACTCAAAGATAAAAGCATACCAGAGTAAACAAGCACATTAACCCTTTTGTCAGCCATAATGGTGTATTTGTGGCAAATACTCGATTCGTGAGTGGCCGAGAATCCTCGCTGTTTCTTGGATGATGATGACCAGCACTTTTTGTTCTTTCCGATAATACTCGACAGAAATCTGAAAAATGGCGGCTGAAAGAGATCCCAAGCAAAACAGCGCAAGTGCAGTCGTGGATGACGATGAGCCAGATGATTGGTAGGTCTTTGCTCTTCTTTGGACTCTTTTTGGTATGACTCGGTTGCTCACCAAATGCCTGTAGGGACAAGCGTATCTTCAGCACTGGCTGCTCTGGTAAGCGATTGAACGTGTTTCTTAAGTGAAGAACAATTGACTGAGACGAATGACAGTCGAAAACACACGCCTAAACGATTGCTTCTTTGAAAAGAAGGATTGGAGACAGTGCAAGTCAGAGGTGAGTCGAGCGTTGGGTGGGAAAAGCGTCGGACTTTTGGGGGGCTTCGGTTCTCGGGGATTGATGCCTTGCAAGCAAATACTGACTACTCGGAAACAGATGGAGGAGTTCAAACAATGCTGGAAGAAGCAAGGCAATGATCAGAGAACTGACCAGAAGAATGTCTAAAAGGATTGAGAGATTGGTGCAGGTGTAGCTCGAGCTGGTGATTACACTGCATGAGAGCTTGATGGGCTCGGAGGATGATGAAATGTCACCACCATGGTCTCTCTACCAAAATACTGAACAACTGTACAATATTCCGTTTCTATCTTCTTGAGCTCCTGTCAATCAACGCGTGCTAGTCGTGTTCTAGGCAACAGTAGTGTATGGCCCATATGGACGGTAAGTACCATGATGGTTTCTGTGACGAGGCAAGCAGCTTCCATCTTCTGCGTCGCCACGCCATTTGCTTGACCATCCTTCTGCCTGAAATCTTCACGCGCAACAATCAAAACCACATTCCAAAATGCGCACCACACTCGCTCGTGAGGTCGTAACGGGCCTCGAGTCTGCCGTCAGGTCTTCGCAGCGCAACATCATCCGCACACGCTCATCGCATCTCGCGCCATCGACCTACAGAAGCTTCAACTCGCAGACTCGCCGCTACGATGGAAACACACCGGCTACTGCAAACACAGCTGCTCCTCGCGCCCCTGTACCTCAATCGTCATACACACCCAAGCCCGCCGCCGCTGCTCCAGCTCCCGCCGCACCAAGCGAGCCCATGCGTTCGCTCACCGATGGCCTGAGTGATCCCCCACCAACCCTTGACGAGGGCGAGAAGCAAGTCGACTGGAGCCGCTCTTTCCACGGAATCTCGTCGACGCCCTTCAGCTCCGAGGCTGCTGCCATTCTTACACAAGACATCGACTTTGACGACATTGAGATCAAGCCCGACGGAATCATCTACCTGCCTGAGATCAAGTACAGAAGGATTTTGAACAAGGCTTTCGGCCCTGGAGGCTGGGGTCTTGTGCCCCGTGGCGAGACCATCGTAACTGGCAAGCTGGTCACCAGAGAATATGCTCTTGTTGCTGGAGGACAGTGAGTTTTGTTCCTTTCAACTGTGGTAACTTTGCGCTAACATTCCTGCTAGACTTGTCTCGATAGCTCGTGGTGAGCAACAATACTTTGACCCCGATGGCATTCCTACTGCAACCGAGGGCTGCAAGTCCAACGCTCTTATGCGCTGCTGCAAGGATCTGGGTATTGCTTCAGAACTTTGGGACCCGCGATTCATTCGCAAATATATGAAAGAGATGGCCAAGGAGATGATTGTCGAGCATGTCATGACAAAGAAGAGGAGAAAGCACTTTATGAGAAAGGATGACGAGTTGAAGTATCCTTTCAAGGAGGTGATTATCCCTGGTCAGACTCCTGCTAGAAAGTAGGAGGGCTGTGTTTAGATAGTTGGAGAAAGTCATTCTGGCCGAGTTGTACGATATTATAGAAATAAACCATGATGGTGCAAGCAAGTTTATCCAAAGTGATTTGTACAGAGTATGATACATGGCTAAAATTACAGTTCATATGCTCGTCTCGAGAAGCGTGTCTCGAGTATGTGGAAGATGATTGTCTACCAGAGCTTCCACGAAGAAGACTTTGGCTCAGCAGAAGCACCTGGCGTGACATTGCCAGAGTTCAGTTCTGCAAACTTCTGGGCATCCTCCTGCTCCTTTTTCTGACGGCGCAACTCCCTCGCTCTCTCCAGACGGGCTTCTTTTTGCTTGCGCTCAACTTGCTTGCGATCGATAATCTCCATAGCGCGTGTCATGCCTTCTTTCTCGGCCATACGCTTGTACTGGCAGTACTGGTACATGCCCGCGGATCCAATGACGAAAGTGCCGACTGCCCAGTTGGCTGCAGATTGAACGGGTGCTAGAATAATAATTAGCGACGGCGATTGACATTTGTGCGAGGGTTCATCCACATACCCCTCCAAATAGCCCTCGAACTTCCTACGACAAAGCCAGCGGTGATTCCAGTGAGCAACGAGTCTCGCACACAAGGCTTCTTTGGCAAAGCGGCAAAATCCTCAATCTTAATGCTCTGAACGGCGTCGGTGATGGTGACATCGGCAGCTGAGCCACCGGCGGTATGCTGTGAAGCGGCGGCGGCGTAGACATTCGCATTCTCAGGTTTGACGGAGTGAGTGCGCTCAGCGCCTTTCCATTGGTCGCCAGTAAAGGCCTTTTCCGGGCTTGCGGGTTGCCGTGTTGGATCTTCTGACATGATTGTGTGTGTGTATAAGAGAAACAGAGTGATCAGTTCGAGAGTGGATTGTTCAAAAGTCGATGAACTCATGCGGCAAAGACGAAGGGCCAGACCCTGACCCTAGCGCGGGCCGAGATCCGAGATGCAGTGTCAGCCCTAATCTTAAAGATGTCTTCGCGTGGTGCATCGCGTGTTCGTGTGTCGAGCGCGAAGGGGGCTTCGTTTACCGCTGTCCGTTGTTTTTGTATGTCGTCAATCTACATGCCCATTCTCCTATACCAATACTGCTGCAAGCTTGAAGACTTGTGTTTTTTCTTCTGAGAGGGCGTATTATACCGATACCGTCACAGGCCCTACGACTTATGCTTTTCTATTCTACAAGGACATAACCGACATTCTTTACCACACATTGACATTAATCCGAGAATCACAACACACATCCACCCACCATGGCGCGACAGAACGGCCAGAACTTTCGCCGCATGGGCAAGAATGGCAACGCCTCGTACAGTTCACGGAAGATGAAGACAGCAGACATCTCTACACTACGAGGCTCCGAACAAACGTCACAGAATGAGAAACTCGAGAACACACGGCTGGCTCACAAGATCGACGAGTCCATGGGCTTTGAACGCTTCGAGGCCGGCAAGAAAAGAGAAGGATGGCTTATCAATATGCACAGCACCACCATTGAAGACTCCAAGAACCAGGGAGGTCGCGCCGGCGTCGACTTTTACTTTCTACAGGACGATGGAGTCACTTTCAAAGCCACCCTTCAATACGACCCGTATTTTCTCATTGCTGTCAAGAGAGGCAAAGAAGCGGAAGTCGATGAGTGGTGCAAGAGGTCCTTCGAGGGCATGGTCAAGACGGTTCAGAGGGTAGACAAGGAAGATTTGTCAATGCCGAACCATTTGCTCGGACACCGACGAACGTTCCTCAAACTCACATTCGCCAATGTCGATCACCTACTACAAGTCAGAAGAGGCATCTCGCCCATCGCCGAGAAGAACAAGAGCAAGATGAATGCCATGGACACATACGCCGAGGTCGCAACTGCAAATGCCGGCATAGATTTGTTCGATGACGACTTCGAGCAGGCCAATAAAGCCAGCGTATTTGACGCCAGCGACTTCATCGTCGACATCAGAGAATACGACGTACCATACCACGTACGAGTAGCCATCGACAAGGACATCCGAATAGGAAAATGGTACACTGTCGACGCGAAACACGGTCACATCACCTTGACATGTGTTGAAGAGAGGCTACAACGTGCAGACCCTGTCATTCTGGCTTTTGATATCGAGACTTGCAAAGCACCGCTCAAATTCCCTGATGCTGCTGTCGATCAAATCATGATGATTTCATACATGATTGACGGCCAAGGTTTCCTCATCACAAATCGAGAAATTGTCTCTGAGGATATTGCCGATTTTGAATATACACCTAAGCCCGAGTATGAAGGTCCTTTTCTGATCTTCAATGAGCCTGACGAGAGAGCTCTACTGGAACGTTTTTTCGACTGCATCAAAGAGGCTCGTCCGACAATCATTGTTACATACAACGGTGACTTTTTCGATTGGCCGTATGTCGAAGCCAGAGCTAGTATCCAAGGCATTGACATGTACCAAGAAATCGGATTCCGCAAGAACAGCGAGGACATCTACCAGTCGAATTACTGCGCGCATATGGATGCCTTTGCCTGGGTCAACCGTGACAGTTACTTGCCTCAGGGCAGTAGAGGTCTAAAAGCTGTTACTGTGGCTAAGCTTGGCTACGACCCCGATGAACTGGATCCGGAACTCATGACACCTTACGCCCAGGAACGACCGCAGACTCTGGCCGAGTACTCTGTTTCAGATGCCGTGGCGACATACTACCTCTACATGAAATACGTGCATCCTTTCATCTTCTCGCTATGTACCATTATTCCACTTGGCCCTGATGATGTGTTGCGAAAAGGTACTGGTACGCTTTGTGAGATGTTGCTCATGGTCCAGGCCTACCAGAAGGAGATTGTCCTACCCAACAAGCATCAAGCGCCCCGAGAAGCTTTCTGGGAAGGCCATCTGCTCGAGTCAGAAACCTATGTCGGCGGTCACGTCGAGAGTATTGAATGTGGTGTCTTCCGCGCAGACATTCCGTGTAATTTTGCCGTTGACCCAGCTGCAATCGATGAACTGATCAAGGAGCTTGACAACGCACTCAAATTCAGTATTACAGTAGAAGAGAAGAAGTCATTAGACGATATCGAGAACTACGAAGAGGTCAAAGCACAGATTCTGGAAAAGTTGATCCAGCTCAAGGAGACACCAAATCGCAAGGAGAAGCCTCTGATCTACCATTTGGATGTCGCATCTATGTACCCCAACATTATGACAACAAATCGTCTGCAACCGGATTCTATGATCGAAGAAGCAGATTGCGCTGCTTGCGATTTCAACAGACCTGGAAAGACTTGCGATCGAAGGTTACCCTGGTCATGGAGAGGTGAATACTTGCCTGCAAAACGTGACGAGTACAACATGATTCGTCACGCTTTGGAGAGCGAAAAGTTCCCAGGGAAACATGCAAACAGCCTGGCTCGAAGCTTCCAAGAATTATCATTAGACGAACAATCTGTGCTGGTCAAGAAGCGACTACAGGATTACAGCAAGAAGATCTACCACAAGATTCACGAAGCCAAGACCATTGAGAAGGAAGCCATCATTTGTCAACGAGAGAATCCTTTCTATGTCGACACTGTCAAGGACTTCCGTGACAGAAGATACGACTTCAAGGGCAAGCAGAAGGTGTGGAAAGGCAAGACTGAAGATCTGAAGAAGGCTGGTGCCTCGGCAGCTGAGGTCGACGATGCGAAGAAGATGATCATCTTGTTCGACTCTCTTCAACTTGCCCATAAGGTCATCCTGAACAGTTTCTACGGTTATGTCATGAGAAAAGGTTCTCGTTGGTATTCCATGGAGATGGCTGGTGTTACATGTTTGACTGGCGCTCGCATCATCCAAATGGCACGTCAGCTGGTCGAACGCATTGGAAGACCCCTCGAACTCGACACCGACGGTATCTGGTGTATTCTTCCTGCGACATTCCCTGAGAACTTCGCATTCAAGATGAAGAATGGCAAGAAGATTGCCATGTCATATCCTTGTGTCATGTTGAATCATCGCGTTCACGATGGCTTCACCAACCACCAATACCAAGAATTGGTGGATCCTCAGACTTTCCGCTACGAGACACATAGCGACAACACTATCTTCTTCGAAGTCGACGGTCCGTACAGAGCCATGATTTTGCCTACTTCCAAGGAAGAAGACAAGAATTTGAAGAAGCGTTATGCTGTTTTCAACCACGATGGTACTCTTGCTGAACTCAAAGGATTTGAGGTCAAGCGTCGTGGTGAGCTCAAGCTGATCAAGATCTTCCAAACGCAAATCTTCAAGTTCTTCCTTGAGGGCACTACGCTCGAGGAGACATATGGAGCAGTTGCAAAAGTCGCAAACAGATGGCTGGACGTATTGGACTCACGTGGTTCGACTCTGGCTGACGAGGAACTTATTGACCTCATTTGTGAGAACAAGAGTATGGCCAAGACGCTTGAAGAGTACGGCACGCAAAAATCGACTGCCATCACCACTGCAAAGCGTCTTGCCGAATTCTTGGGCGAGCAAATGGTAAAGGATAAAGGTCTCAACTGCAAGTACATTATCTCGTCACGACCCAGGAACTCTCCCGTTACTGAACGTGCCATCCCGGTCGCCATCTTCTCAGCTGAAGAATCAGTCAAGAAGCATTTCCTTAGAAAGTGGATGAAGGATGACCCGGGTGACATGGATCCTCGTACTGTCATTGACTGGAACTACTACCTTGAACGTCTGGGTTCGGTTATCCAGAAGCTCATTACTATCCCTGCCGCTCTGCAAAAGATTCGTAACCCTGTTCCTCGTGTTGCTCATCCTGATTGGCTCGAGCGCAGAATCAGAATCAAGGACGATGTCTTCAAGCAGAAAAAGATGACGGATATGTTCCAGAAGAAACCGCTGGAAGCTGCCGATATCAATTCAGTCAATGGAAGAATCGTCGGTGACCTTGAGGACTTTGGTTCGTCGTCGTTGACTGTGCCGAAACGGGCCATGGTTTCTCGAGTCGCGTCATCTCAGAAGAGAAAGGTTGCTGATGTCGAACCTGTTGTGCCTGTCAACCCTTATGACAGCCTTCCACCGAATATGCCTTCCATCACTGAAGACTATGAGGGCTGGCTCCAGTATCAGAAGAAGAAGTGGAAGATCCAGAAGCAAGCTCGTAAGAGAAGACGCCAGCTCTTTGGTGAGAAGAGAGTTGACAATACCGATGCCATTGGTAACATGTTCCGCAACCAAAGTGAGTTGATGTACAACTCGACCTGGCAGATCTTGCAGCTCTGCGAAGGAGAGACCCCGGGTGAAGTCAAGGCTTTCGTCTTGATTGACCAGAAAGTACATCAACTCAAGGTTGTTGTGCCGCGTCAAGTTTTCCTCAACCTCAAGGGAGATGATCTGCCTGATGTGTCTGTGGATGGCGTACAAGCTGAGAAAGTGGTCAATTACACTCTGCCGAACGGTCATCCCTCAGTACATCTGTTTAAGCTCAGCATGCCTGAACACGTCTACATCAAGGATGCGGATAAGCTTGCAGCACTCTTCAACCACCCCAGTGTTGAAGGAGTATACGAGACGCAAGTGCCATTGGACATCAGAGCAGTTCTGGAGCTTGGCAGCACTTGTACCTTTGATGAGAAGCAGGCAGGTGTTCTGGGTAGAGGTATGACACATGGTTTCGACTTGTCAGCACTGCACTACGTGCCTCCCAAACAACCTTATCTGTCTTCTGCTCCGATGAGCTACCTCTATCTCTACCACGTTATCGCTGGAGAGCGTCAGATCTTCGCCTTGTTCTGCTCGTCGAAGAAGGAAGCTCAAATCGTTGTCCTCAACAGATCTCGTGCTGACCAAGGCATGCCGAATGTCGACCGCATCTACCAAGACATGTTCGCCAAGAAACTGGAAGAAAGCAATGGCGAGCAATGGCAAGATGTCTTCGAGTATCAAGAAGGCATTCACTTCAAGACTGTCAATGTTACCACCAAGAAGAGGGCATTGCAAGAAATTGGTGATGCCATCAAGAAGATTCAGAAAGAGGAGACCAACCCTTTGATGGTTGTGATCCAATCTCAACAGCCTCGTCTGCTCAGACATGATCTGCCGATTCTACAAGATCTGCCCATGCTTCCTCTAAAGTCTGACGAAGATGACAAGAGATTGCCTCCGCTGGGTTGGCAGTCATTCGTCGCCAAGAGATTAGTTGGCCACTACCTCGACCTCGGATCATGGATAACACACTTGATCGAACTAAGTCGCTACGGCAATGTTCCTCTTTGCAATCTCGAAAAAGACGATCCTCGCTTCCTGATCGACATCTCGTATGCGAGAAGATTGCAAAAGGAAAAAGTGGTGCTGTGGTGGTCAGCCAATCCACGTCCCGACCATGCTGGCTACGAAAAAGATGACATTCTTGCTGCCATGGAAGTCGTGGATATGCCTTCGGTCAACAATCCTGGAACTTACTCTTCGGTGTGCATTGACCTTAGTGTCAAGAACCTTGCCATCAACACAATCTTGTGTTCTGCAGTGCTCAATGATGCTGAAGGCAGTGATTCGATGGGTTTGTCTGTGCCTCCGCCCAACGAAGAAGGCATCGAAGATATCTCTCACGTCGTATCTGGCGAAAACACTTTCGCACAAGCCGGCATCATGGCGTTGCGAGAAATGGTCAGAGCATGGTGGGAAGAAGCCTGTCGCGGTGGCGGTATGGCAGATGTCATGGTCCAACACCTCGTCCGCTGGATCGAAAACCCAGGCTCTTTCCTCTACGACAAATCCCTGCACTACTATGTTCAAATGATGTCGAGGAAAGCTTTACAGCAATTGATGTCTGAATTCCGCCGCGTGGGGTCGCATGTGGTGTATGCCAGTGCCAACAGACTGCTTCTCCAAACCACCAAAGCTGAAGTTGGCAATGCGTATGCTTACAGTCAGTATATCCTCAAAACCGTCAATGCCAAGCCATCCTTCAATTTCTTGGACCTTAGTATCACTGAATACTGGGATTACTTGATTTGGTATGATGAATTCAACTATGGCGGTAAGGGATGTGCAGAAGTCGTGGAGCAGGAAAATCAAACCCTGAATACCATTATGGAATGGCAGATTGGCACTTTCCTGCCTAAGATTTTGCAACCGATGTTCAATGATTGGGTGGTTGAGTATATTGACCTTATGCACAATCGCAAGAGACCTGTGGGAGCAGGGGGCACCGCACCACGACCTACTCAATTACCCATCCATGCTTCTATCTTTGCTTCAGAGAAAGAAGATCAAACTACCCCTGGCAATGTGCTTGCCACCTCTTTCTCCAAACCTCTGGCTAAACAAATCAAAGCACTCATCAAACGACAACGCACAGAAGCTATGCACACTGAACTAGCCTCCGACTGGGAATTTCCCTCTCTCCCTGGCTCCGCAACTCAAACCCTCACAAACCCAGTATTGCAATTGGTAAAAAGTGTGATGCAAGTGCTGTCGTTGGACAAAACCATCACACTTGAAGCTAGACTGTTGCGAAAGGAGTTGTTGCAGTTGTTTGAGATCAGAGAGTTTAGCACTGAAGGCGCTTTTGCTAATCCTTCTGCTTCACTGAAGATTAGGCAGTTGAGTTGTGCAGAGTGTTGTTTACCGCGGGATATCGACTTGTGTCGCGATTCTGATATCATCCCTGAGGAGTCTACCTCTGCCCCCAACACCACCACCTCTTCTTCCTCTGCAAGAACACTCAACATCCACTGCCACAATTGCTCAGCACCCTTCGACAACCTGATCATTGAAGAACGCTTGCTCGCGGAAGTCCAAAAACTGGTTCTCCAATGGACGACTCAGGATTTGAAATGCAACAAGTGTGGAAGGATTAGACAGAATGAGTTTATGGATCATTGTGGGTGTGCGGGGGAGTGGGGGGCTACTATGAAGAGGGAGGATGTTGTGGGAAGGTTGAAGGTTTATGGGTGGGTGGGGGGTTGGTATGGGATGAGGATGTTGGGGGATGTGGTTAGTGGGGTTGTGGAGGGGGTGTAAGGGGAGGGTTGCATGGGTATGGCGTTTAGGGTTGACTTATAGGTTGGGAGTGGGAATGTATATATCAAGGAATCGCTATTAGTTGTACTGCATGAAACCACTTTTTCAACTTCACAGACTTTCAATTTCACGTGAGCAACTGTTAGTGGTTCTGTAATCGACTGATAGACGAAGATGTTTCTCATGCATGCTTCACATATCAGTTCCATCGGGACAAACGTTCCTTGCACCCGACCCAGCTATCTACAGATTGTATAGCACCAACTTGTTGTGACGCCTCTTACTGGTGCTTTTGTTCTCCCCTTTCCATACAGCTTGGATATCTTGCATCGTTTTAATTGATAGACTCTGAACCATTTTACAGTATGCTTATTTCTCTCGTTTCAGAGCCGAGGTAGAGCTCATTTGAAATTCAAGAGTCTGATCTCTACTTGTCAATCAATAAAGACAAGTGTACTCGTCCTCTGGTGTTTGTACAATGTCTGTACAAATGCAAAGCTTGTGGTCGGAAGGTGTTAGAGGGGAATCCTGGTGTTGGGTTTGGATTGTTGTGCTCGAGTGGTGGAAAGCTGTATATCGAGAGCCGAGATGGACTTAGACGTTTTGTGAAGACAGAGACCCATCGAATAGGTTTCGCTCTTGTAGGTGACAGTCGCAGCGTTGAATGGTGATGGCCAGAAGACCGAAGCCGAGAGTGGGAAGACTTGAGGCTTGAAACTCTATCATGGATAAAGGTGTTGATGGGTGTCGAAAGCCGAGTCGTAATCGCTGCGTCAGCTGTGTACTATACCTTTGACTTGCCTGGAAGTGATCTTAATCGAATCTCGTGACATTTCTCAAGATAAGGCAGGAGCTAAGTGCGATGGTACTGATGAAGGTGAAGTGCACAAGAGAGATTACAACGCTCGAAAGTACACCATCAGAGAATGTGAACGACTGCAAGGTCTTTCATGTGAACATGTGGCATTTTCAATGAGCCTCGATTCCAGTTAAAAAGTACGAGTAGCAATGCCTGAGGAAAGTAGCTGTGGGTGGGACCTGCTGATGTGTAGTTCGGCAGTACACCGATGAGCCAGCCAGGCTGCCAGGGTCTAGGTCCGGCACTGCCGATAACCGTCTAGAAGGTCATACTCGTAGACTGGTGCCTGCGTTGAGGCATGCCGAGCTGGAACGGAGAATTGTGCATCACAATGTAGGTACCTCAAGAAGCGAGAGGAAGTGGTTGGGAAAACGATAAGTTCCTTTTATGGAAAGCCTCCAAGGTTGAGAGTGCCGATGTCAAAAACAGCCGAGTTTTGTAGGACTCGCCTCACTTGCTTTTGGCACAGTTGGAAGCTACAAATCAACAAGCGAAAACAATCATCAGAGCAGCATGCGTGAGCGGATTGGAAGGAGCAGCTCGTGGCATGTGAGACAAGCGAGCAGATTTGGATTTCGTGCCAAGGGGTTTGAGCGTGAACGAGCTGGGGTACATGCTGTTGGTACACATAGCTGGCGTAGGTGGAGGAAGGATGCTGAAAGATACGAGGGACAGCAGGGAAGAAAGGCGCATGGGAGGGCTATTCAGATATACAATCGACTAGGCGATTGGCGTGACAGAATGAAATCCAGAAAGGCCTTTTGGAATGCAAAAAGAGTAGATTGAGTAGTGTATCACTAGTCGTGCGTTGTGGAGCTTGCAGTGTGATTGCATGTCCGCGAACCAAGAACAAGATCCGCGCGCCTCTCGAAGGCACGGTGTCCC
>SWBL01000518.1:0-24909 GCA_024195585.1 Aureobasidium sp. EXF-3400
GATGATGAGCTTCGAGATGATGAGCTTCGAGATGATGAGCTTCGAGATGATGAGCTTCGAGATGATGAGCTTCGAGATGATGAGCTTCGCGATGACGAGCTTCGAGATGACGAGCTTCGAGATGTTGTATAATGAGAACTTGTAGCTCGAGAACTCGTTGCCGAAGACGTTGTGCTCCGAGCCTGCGAGATCGTGCTTCGCGAGGTCGTGCTTCGTGCTGTTCTGGTCTCAGGGGATACTGCACAAGTCCCATTTATTGTTTGGCAAGATCCTTGGAACACTCGGGCCTCCCGTTCTTCGGCAGCTTGGGGATCCATATTAATTGCAAACAAGTAGGGAAGCGAGTCGCCATTCGAGTTGTTGTATCCGCCCTGCACATATATATGTGAGTACTCTGCAAATGCCCTGGATGACTCAGAAACTTACTGCCATATATATACGGTTCCTCAGAGGATCGTATGCTATCGGAGCATCCCAAGATGGGTATACACCATCGACTCCTGCGAACGGCGTTACGGGATGAGAGACGAACCTCGCGTTCGATGGCTCGTTCTCATCAAGTACAAGGGTTAGAATCGACTGTATCAGCCCTTCGGTATCTGCACCGTATTGGATCAGAGGGTACGCCGGAGGCAGGATTGAGCCAAATATGATGGTGCTCGAACCATCGAAAGTGAACCTATAGTCGTCAATCACCATTGACAAGGTGATTACTGTGCTCCATTTGTTCGATGCCAGATCATAGTACGCCATCTTGTCTTCGTGAAATAGGAAAACTTTGGGCCTATCTTGATCAGCAAATAGCCTTTTCCATCACAGCCTATCATTGAAACTCACTTGGACCATGATTCAGTGCACACAAGCCCGTCTCCCCACTTGTTCACTGGAAAGGGTGCATCGGGGATCTTCACCGTTCTGTTCGTCGCATAGTCAACGATATACGCCTCTGTTGTCGGATTAGAAGTTTTGTTCCAAAGTCCCGACAAGAACAACTGAGAAGGACCACATGGAGTAGCCAGAAACACGCCGTTTTGAAGATTGGACGGCAATGCTTCAGCTGATACCAGTACTGTGACTTTCGCCGGACAGTTACGTGGCGCAATACAATCGGCATCAATGACATTTGGAGTCAATGCTTGAGACAAAATTCCATGCACAAATGGCCCGTTCGTCTGGAAGTAGGTGCCGAACACAACCATCTGTGCAGCTGTTATGGTCATGATGTTCAAGGAATCGGTAGTTGCCCACCAGGGTGCCTGCCAAAACTCGGCTGTGTCGCCCGCGGGCGTCCATGTTTGTGGGGGGTCTTGTCCCGAGTACAAGGTGTCCCCAAAATTTAACAATCTCCAATCTAAAGGTGCATTAGAGTCGAGAAGCGAGACAGTCCAGTTCTTAGTAGACTGTAAGCCTGTTGCAACGTCATCTTGATTTGGGTGAAGAATGTCCAATGTGGACGAGATCTTGTATGATGATGTCTGACAGGCGATGCCTCCTCCAGAGCTATGGTATGTAGTAGTCAACGAAATCGGGAACAACGAAAGGTCACCTGGAAGGAAAACGACTGCGTCACTCGCGACGGTGCAGTCGCATCCAAAGATGTCGTTGATGATTGAGCCCAGAAAATCGTCTACAAGTGACCCGATGAATGCACCGATCAAAGCACCCACTGGACCGAAACATGCCCCGACGGTAGCTCCGAAAGTCACAGGACTCATCTTCTCAGCTAGTTCGTTTGTAAAATCGCTGAGATTGTCAAGGAAGCCTAGCAGTTCAATTAGCAAGGATGGGTTGGAAAAGGCCAGACGAGGCATACCGTCGGATCGGGCAGCGAGCGTCTCTGTGTCGTCGGAGAGATGCTGTAGATCGTCTGTAAAGGTATGGTTTGCGTTTGCCGAATTGACCAAGGACCATATGATACTGATGTTGCTCGTGCTGGGAGCTGAGAACTCGAGATCGAAGTTAATTTGGTCTATGGTGAGGTAAGCTTGGTCGAGCACGTCTCCTAGGAACACAGTTTTCGAAGCGAGTCTTTCTCCACCGAGTTGAGTCACTATAGCATAGAGTGTTAAGGTATCAGCTTCAAGACTTGTTATCGAGTCGACGGTAATGCCATTGACAGTCCACTTGTAGTTATTGTTTGCAGCCCATACAGCCTGGAAGACTAGCGAACTAGTCGTCCAAGCACGTCTGAAGAACATTGTCAAAGAGCGTGGTAATACGACTTGTTCATGCGCTTCAATGAGCTGGGATGCGATTATATATGTTTGTCGTGTCCAGACCTAGCAGCTGAGCCGAGACACCTAGGAACTCTTTTGCGCCACATCTGCGCCTGCTGTTTGCTAGTTAGCCCATCTCGACTCAAAGCAGGAGGTTTTGGGTGCTTGTGCGACTGGGACTCTACCTTACTAAAAATCTAATCGTCGTCAGCTGCAAACTGTTTCAGCTGGAGAATCTAGAACGACGGAGCTTCGGAACTACACCTAGCGATATCAGCTTTGGTAGCTTCCCAGACCTATGGCTTGCCGACGAGATGAAGGGATCTCGAATTTGTGCATTGTCGGAGGTTGGGCTGATTTCCTGTTGTTAATGCATTCTATAGCTGGCTAAAACCATGACCTTGCTGTATGTGTGGCTAGTGTCGCGGGCAAATGTTCATGTTGTTGCTCGAACACTACTGGCGAATCTGTCCACCAAGAGGTCCAGTTAAAGGCTTTTTCGCGTTGAGCGCTTTCTATAGTTCGCGAATCAATGATTTTGTGATGCGATTGGCCAATTCAGCAGCAATGTTGACTCGTATTGAGAGTCGATGTCTGGGACTGGGTGAGCCCCAGCGGGCGCGACGCGTCTCGTTGCTGTCAAAGTGACCAATCACTTTCAACTACAAATGTCATGAGCCTTTGCCTACAAACCATCCACAACATATATCCATAGACATTCAGCCTTTCTATCTAAGTTTCCCACTTCCCAAGTCTCCACCTTTATCTGCCAAAGCAAAAAAAAGATGGCACAAAAGATCTCCCCTTATTTCAGCAAACAACCCACAGCTCCAGAAGACACTCATATCTCCACCATCCTAGCTACAGCTTCCATAACAGATTTCCAACGAGTAAGCCCAAACTTCCAGAAACCCTTTTTACCCTTTTTGTCACACACACACGCCAACACAAATCCCCCCAAACAGCGCGTCTACACCTCCCTCCTCTGTATCCCCTCCGGCTGCGTAACTTCCTACGCCACTCTAGCCCACCACCTCTCCTCTTCTCCCCGCGCTGTAGGCGGCGCGTTACGCAGAAACCCTTTTGCGCCATACATACCCTGTCATCGCGTCATCGCTGCAAATGGGTTTGTAGGAGGCTTTATGGGAGATTGGCAAAGCGCGCCTAGTGGGGTCAATCAGAGTAAGAAATTGGAGTTGTTGACAGAGGAGGGGGTGGAGTTTACGCAGGAGGGCAAGTTGGTTGTTAGGGAGGGGGTTTGGTTTCAAGGGCCTTGGGGGGTGTAGGTCAGGGCGTGGAGTGCGATGGTGATTTGGTTGTGTGGAGTGGCTTGACTTATGCATGTTATGATTGAAAAGGCAACAAGAACGAAGGAGTGTGAGTTCTTAAGAGATTTGAGCGTTCGCAAGAATATCTACCAGAAGAGATGGGAAACTATACGACAGAATCTGTAGTATACATTGAATGAATTGGCTGTTACTATAGTACAAGCGAGTCGGGGAAGTCGTCTATCAGAATCAACCTTCTCGATTAGGCAGATGAATTGTCTACCGTATTCCTGTTGCCTATGTACAAAAAGTGCTGACTGGAATTAGACAGTCACAGGAGGAGTGTGACCCAGTGAGATTTCTGCTCGATCGAACACATGTTCAGCGACAGCTGAGATATGGAGAGCAGGAGAGCTGAGTGCCTTGAAGACATACACTTCAATGTAGCCAATCCAGCCCATGGTTTCCCTCAAACAGGGTTGGGGAAGAGACTTTCGTATGTGCAGAGCATTATTGGCTGCTTGATTTTTGGTCATGGAGCGACATTGACCCAAACCATGTTCTTGAGCGCGTCGGTTGCGTCATGCGGTTGAAAATGCTTTAGTCTACGCGATCAGGTTATCAAGCATTTCAACCGATGAAGGTACCGGTTCGTTGAGGGGCAGCGGCAAGCTTTGAGTTGATGCCTTGAGCGATGAGATTCATGCGAGTCTCTTCAACGGCACGCAATTCGTCCTCCCACTTGGACTCCTTGTCTTCTGGCTGGCCACTTGAGAACCAGCTAGACCACGAAGAGGAAGTAGCAGGCTTAGATTGGGACTCTTGCAACAGCTTTGCAACCATGGCACCCCAGTTGGCGATACCAGTCTCAAGGCATGCCTTGCACTTGTCACGATCTTGGGGCAGAACATCGTTTGAGGAAGTACCACGCTCAGCAATAGCGACAGCTTGCTTGGTCCAGCCAAGACCTTCATCTTCGCGACCTGATGAAGCGGTTGCGAAGAGAATCTCTCCGATGTAGAGCATAAGTTCAGCTTCAGCGCAGTCAGGGACGGAATCCGATTGGCGTAAGAATGGCTCATCACCAGACGGAGGTTCAGCAGGGTAGGTGGGAGGAGTGAAAAGAGACTTGACAATGTTGATGAAGGAACCAATGTCTGTGTTTGTTGGGTCAGAGACGTAGAAAGGTGTGTATTCCGACCTAGTCGCAGGAGCAATGTCGATCGGAGAGGCGTGGCGGGCGCGGAGAACAGACAAGAAGATGGGAAGAGCGGAGGTGACATTGCCAGAACGAGCGCGATGCGTAGCGAGAGCGGTTGCAGTACGGAGGAGGTTGGGGCTTGGAGGGGTGGCTTCTTGTACACGCAGGATAGAAGTGTCCTTGTCAATGACAGCATCTGGTGCTGGCAGAGCAGAGGCAGCAATGTCAACAGCCCACTTGTACGTTTCGTCAGCTGAGTCGGTCAAGCCCTTGATTTCGAGCCAGTTGGCGTATGCCAGAGCAGCCTCTATCCTTTGGCGGCTAGAGAAACCAAGACCAGTCAAGACCTTGAGGTAGAAAGTCTCTGGTGGAGCGTACGCCCTTTCGCAATCTTCCTCACGGGGAGCAGACTCAGCACCAGGAGGACAAGGGTGAGGGTTGGGGTTCGAAGGACCAATAACGACATCGTTTGGGAAGATGATTTTGCGGGTAGTGTCGAGAACCATGTTATCGATGTGTTCGGAAGCACGAGCGCATTGCATGACGACCTGGAAATAGCCTTCTTTCCATGCATATGACTTTTCCGAGATGTCGAAGGCTGACGGGTTGATGCCACGGATATCATGCATGCCAGGGACAAGGGGACTTGTGCCTTTGCCATCGATATCGGGATTCTCGAGTCTCTCCAGACATCTTCTAAACTCAGTTGCGACTTGAGCCCAGTCGGTGTACTCGTGATCTGGCTTCACAGCGGCGTTGGCGCATCTGAAGTGGTTGCGCGAAAAGAAAGACCATTCGTCAGGGGAAGGGGTATTGCGCTCCAGGACTTCCTGGTTGATGCCGTAGAGAGCAACGACTCCGAGGAAGAAGAAAGACCATCCTATAGCGGACCACTTGGCGGCTAGCCAGACCTGCTCTTTGACATAGTTCTTGTTTTCGGTCGTCAGGAAACGCGCTGTCTGTTTCGAGGCGAAGGCGTTCCGTGAAGGTTGCGACAAATATGGAAGTTGCGGTCGAGGTGACGATGTGCGTGTAATGAGAAGGAGCGGGTGGTTCTGGGTGAAGAGTCGCAGCGACGACTGGTTTGGCAGTCGCCTGAGTCGCAGTGGCCGTAGCAGCGACGGCGGTCGTGATATCAAGACCATTTTGTGATGTCTCGAGTCGCTTTCGAGGAATGTCGATTGCCAATTCCATCATCGAGTCTGGAAATGCCAAGACTCTGGAGCTTCCATCCGCAACCCCTCCATGCTCTTCATCCCTGCACCCAGTACACTACCAACGCCCCTGAAAAAAAAAGTCATGGCAGATGAAATAGACAATAAGACAGAGTTGAGCGTAGACGAGCTTCGTGACCAACTGGACGCGCTGTGGGAGAAGCACCTCACCCTGTTGGACTCGTACCACCAAGCCCAACAACAGATTGCCCGCCATTTCTCCTCAGGCTTCTTCCATCTCGCTCAGGCCACTTTCAAGTCGACCACTCGTGTCCGCTATGGTCAGGAATATTATGACGACCGTATGCAAGCAACCACCCGCTTCGACGCTTCAGTCGGTGACCAGGACCTTCCCCATCTCGCCCTGAAAGTCAATGACACAACATCACCCTCCACCAAACACTCGACCAACCAATCGTCACATGAGAAAGTCGACGCGGAAGAGGAAGACACACCTGCTCAACAGCCTACTCCGCCCTCGACACCACCAACCGAGTCTGAGGAGAAGCTGTCCGACGGACAAAGCCACGAAAACAAGTCCGAGAAGGCAGATGACAAAGAACCAACACAAAGAAAAGTCCGCGATCCCATTCACTGGTACGGCATTCTGGTGCCTCCTTCTTTGCGTTCGTCACAAATTTCTTTCAAGTCTGCCATCCAGGACCCCGTCGTTGAAGCTGCCAATTCAGCACAAGCTCTTCGTCATGTCAACACGGAAATTCGCAAACTGCGCAAAGACATCAAGAAGGCCGAGAAACGTGTCTCCTAACATTAACCCATATCTAATCAGTACGAATACCTGAACCGAGGGTTCTCAAAGTCTGTCAAATCCTCAATCGTCTCCTCGCTTGTGTCCATGTCCGATACCAGTCCAAACTCTGCATCTCTCTTCTTGTTGCGCTGAACCAGCAGTGCTCGCAGCGCGAACACAAGCACCACTTGGATAGCTGCGCACGCAATGATGAACTTGCATCCAGTCTCGTATACTGGGCTTTCATCTGCCAGGAATGCATGAGGTCCGCAAATGTTACCGATACAATATGCCAAGAACACAAACGCTGTTGCCGTCACTCTCTTGGTGTATCCGGCTACATTGTTGGCGGGCATCTGCAGCGCCAATACAAGAGATGCGACAAAAGAGCCAATCTGTGTCATTATCAGTACCATGTATCTCATATCGCTCTGTGATACATACCAGATAATAAGACACCAGTAGACCATTCGAGTTGTGTCTCGGCAGCTTCCATACAAGACTGGTTCCAATATTGGTTGGCAAGAGGTACAGCGCCATGATGTATGTCCGGATGTTCTTGAACTTGGAAGCCAAGAATGGTCCAGTGAATACGAAGAACACCTGGAAAGCCCCAGAGGGAATGCCATATGCTGTCGTCTTGAGCGCATCGCCATGTGCGATACCCTTGACGATCAACTTGCCGAAGTTTGCGAAACCTGTGTACGTCAACATCTGCATGTCACCAAGACACATCGTCACATACCTCCGTTGATGCCTTCATTGCACAAAACGAACAGGAAAAGAATCCAGATCTGAGGATCCAACAAAGCTTCCTTGACCTGTGAGAACTTGATCTTTGGATTGTACACGCCAGTCCGGTTTGTCTGACTGCGTGCGATCAGCAGTGCCTTCTCTTCAGTTGAGAAGAATTTGGCAGTCATGATGTTGTTGGGGAGCAGGAAGAAGAGCACAATGCCCCAGACGATGGTCAAGCCTCCACAGAGCAAGAAGATGACCCCTAAGAATTGTCAGCCATGTTTTCGAACTTGATCGAGGAGATATCGACTTACTCCAGACTGGGAAGCCATCCAGTTGACCGACGCCATAGAAAAGAATGCCTCCGACCATACTGCCAACTCCATTGAAACAGTAGAAGATGCCAGCTCGTGCAGGTTGTTCTTTACGGGTGAACCACATACCGACCAGCATCATGAAGCAAGGAGTCTATTTGCCATGTCAGCAGATCGCACAACAGCGAAGCATGGGATCACTCACGATAGGAGCCTCAAGACAACCCAGAATGAATCTGCAGATGGCCAAGCCAGTGAAGTTCGAACATGCCGCCGTCAGCATCAGTACCGAACCCCAGGTGATGACGAAACAGCTCAACACCTTTCCAGTAGGGAAATGCTGCGCCAGATAACTACTTGGCCATTCGGAAACCAAGTATCCAAAGTAGAATATACTTGTCAACCAAGCATACTCGTCTGATGTAGTCTTTGTCGATTTGAACAGATCAAACACGGCAGCATAGCTCAATGCTTGTTTGTCGATGTATTGGAGCAGATAGGTTCCGCAAAGCAATGGCATAAGCGTCCAGTTGACTTTGCGGACGAGCTTCTTGCAAGCAGCTTCGTCCTGAAGCAATTCATGCAGGTAAGAGTGGGAGAAGTTGTTGTCGCGAAGAAAGACCTCAGCTGCATCGAGATCCTCGATCACTTCGCCGGCTTTGAGGTCCATCTCTGTGGTCTCTGGAGCAGCGAGGGACTTTTCTTTGATTGATATATCGTCTGTACGAGGATTTTGGTTGGACATGTTCTCTTTTGTAGATGGAGACATGGTGCGTCTGATCGGAAATGACACTGGAGGCATGAGGGAATTGAATCGAATTGAGTTGTGCAGATCTGCGAGGTGGACTTTGTACTCGCAGCACTTGCTATACCCTCAGCTGCCAAGAGAACGTGGTGGTCGGGAGATAACCTATCTTTCCCCTCTTTCTATCTGCATAGGGCTAGAAGCATAACTTACATGGGTCTACCGGCTCTTCGCAGGCCTATCAAAAGATATCGAATGAGCAAGAACTCACATCTTGAGTTTGTGTCTAACAGACGTTTGATAATGAGATGAGTTGCTCAAGAATCAAATGTGTGCAAAGCTCGTCGTTCTACCGACTGACCTGCCTTTGTTATACGATTGTGCTTTGACCTCGAACACAACCGTCAACAAGCACTGGCACTCGTTCGAGTCAGTCATTATGTCTATCTCAACTCCTTCGGGAACCCTATCTGTCTCTGCAGGTAAACTTTCTCTCCACCGTGCTTCCTTCTGCCGCTGGCCGAAGGCTTCCCCGCGATAGGCGGTTGCCCTATCGATAACATCAGGTATCTGAGTACCTCCGACCTCACTCTTTCCCTATCTTCGCATCGAGTACTAGGGCAAGTATTCTGTTAGCATCACCAAGTTGCCCGCCCGGCCATCGTAACCACATTGATGGCCGTAACTCTAGCTCCGATGTCGTGATCTGCATTTGATTCCAGTAACCAAAAAGCGCCCATGATCCACTAATGACCTTGGTACTTTTGGCCAAAGATCATACAGCATGCCTTCCTCAAACCCAGCAAGGCACTTTGCCTTTGCTCTTCTGATTCCCCTCGTCCTCGCAGCGGCAAACTTTGCATCTCTGCAACAACAAGTGCTGGGCTCTGTCCAACGCTTCCTCGGCTTCGAAACTGCAGCCTCACCCGTCGTTACCATTCCTCAAGCTTCACTCGTTGGAACAGTCATCGAAAATGACTTCCCTGTTCCCGTGGAGGCATGGCTAGGTATCCCGTACGCTCACTCACCAATCAAGTCCCTTCGCTTTGCGAAACCGCAACCCTTGGCTTCCAGCAACAAGACTTTCTCAGCCACTTCCTTCGGCCCCAGATGTCCTGGTAAACAGCTGCTTCCTCCTGGCGGCGGTCCCGATGTCTGGTCTGAAGATTGCTTAACGGCAAATGTCTTTCGTCCTTCAAACATGCCTCAAGGCAAGAAAGTCCCGGTTATGGTGTACGTGCATGGTGGAGCTTTCAATCGTGGCACGGCAAAGATGCATAACACGGCTAGTATGGTGGGATGGGCTACTCAGCCTTTTGTGGCTGTGAGCTTCAATTATCGTATTGGTGCTCTTGGGTTCTTGAACTCCGAGTTGACGCACAAGGAAGGGTTGCTGAATCTTGGATTGTGGGATCAGGTCTTGTTGCTTGAGTGGGTCAGGGATAATATTGGAGCTTTTGGCGGTGATGCTGGGGATGTGACGTTGGTTGGTCTGAGTGCTGGTGCGCATTCGGTGAGTCTTTCCTCTCTGCTTTGCGCAGGTATTGATGCGAGCGGAGCAAGAAGCACACTGACTGACGAGGCTTCCCAGATTGGTCATCATATCATGAACATCAATACCCCCTCCCAACTCTTCCACAAAGCCGTCATCGAATCAGGAGGCCCAACGTCTCGCGCCTTGCACCCTTACGACTCACACCTTCACGAAACTCAGTTTCAACAATTTCTCGAACAGACAGGTTGCAAAGATGTGTCGAACTCCTCAATCCTCTCATGTCTTCGCAACGTCTCTGAAACCACAATCATCGAAGCCTCGAACAACGTTTTCTACGATTGGAACCCTTCTGTGCGATGGGCATGGCAGCCTGTCATCGATGGAGAACTCATCAGCCGACGACCACTCTCAGCCTGGCAATCTAACAACTGGAACAAAGTCCCCATCCTCACTGGGTTCAACCACAACGAAGGAACCATGTATGTCCCCAAAACCGTTGCTACATCAGCAGACTTCCGCTCCTTTTGGTCAACACTACTACCACAATTGAGCGAGAACGAGTTAGACGAGATTGACACGCTATACCCTGATCCAGCCATCTATCCAGACTCAGAGTACAAAGATACCAGAGCTCTGGAGGTAGGCCCACAATACAAACGTCTAGAAGCCGCATACGGCCATTACGCCTACGTATGTCCCGTACGCCAAACCGCCGCCCTCGCAACCTCTGAAACTAACCCTCCTATCTACCTCTACCACTGGGCAACCAACCGCACCGTGCTGGGCGGCGCAAACCACGGCGATCAAATGTGGTATGAAACCTTTGATCCCTCTGTGACTGCCATCTCCGCCACGCAAAGAAACATTGCAGGTGTTTTCCATGATTATATTGTTTCGTTTGTGCTTAGTGGGGATCCTAATAAGGTTGAGGGAAGGTGGGAAAGACCGGTGTGGAAGGCTTGGGGGGAGGAACAGCGGACTATGGTGTTTGGGGCCGAGAATGATGAAAGAGCTGGTGGTGGGCATTTGGGTGTTACTGCGCAGTTGAGTCAGGATACTTGGGCGAGTAAGCAGTGTGAGTTTTGGTGGAGGCAGACTGGGAATGTGGAGGATTAGATGTAGTTTGAGGTTTCGTATTTGAACTACGTGAAAACACCTCTTTTTGCTGATGTGGTGATGTGGTTGGGTTGATTGCCTTCCATACCGATGGGCTTCTAACGTTGCACTCTCCGCTGTCAGAAATTCAGGTATAGGAGATCTCATTTCTTCCGGAGCTTTGCGCGGAAGCGGTATCTAACAAAATCCACAAAAGAAAGTAAATTGAAGGAAACAACAAAGAAACCCCAACTTCGGATCCTCTCTTCCTTGCCTTTTGACTGAACATGCTTTGTTTGCTGCCTCGGGAAAAATCTCTGTCCAACTGATATTAATCTCCTCCAACTCATGCACTCCAACCATCCCCTTCAAACTCTTACCCATCAATCCATTCACCTTTTCAAACCTCACTACCGAAAAGCCTGCCACTCCCCCATCCACTCTCCAAGCTTTCTGACATCACGTTCTGTATCTCTCGCTCTCTTCTGAGCCTCACGAACCACACCTTCCATCCCCACTTTCTGCAGTCCCTCTTTCATAGCCTCCAACTTGGCCAGAGTTGCGGTTTGGCTGTTGCTCAACACTTTCAACAGTGCTTGGGTATCTTTGAGTGCGTCGAAGAGGCTTCCGGCGGTTGAATGGCTTGATGAAAGGGAATTGTGGATGAGTTGGAGAGGGTGCGCTGCAGCGCAGGAAGGGTGCAGGTGGGTGTAAGGGCCCAGGAGGCCAAGGAGTTGGCTGGTTAGGTGGTCGAGGTGAGGTGGCTCGGTGAAGGAGACGCGCTTCTTGCTGTTGCTAGATGTGGAAGAGGGAGGTTTGATGGCTGAAGGTAGGATGTGGCGACTTCTTTGGGTATTGTTGGTGGATCGAGAATCTTGTGAGCACTCCTTGTGTGATCTTGGTTGGTAAGGCTTTGTGGTTCTGTCTTCGGACCTGCCGCTTTGTCTGACAATCTCCGAAGTCTTGTGGTCTTTGTGGCTTCCTTGATGCTCATAACCCAACTCGATGGAGGGTTTTGTAGATTCTTTGGTGGTGTCGTATGCATACTCGATCATCTTCTGTACCTCAGGCGAGAGAGCAACGACTCCAGCACGGTCTTCAAAAACAGTATCAGGATGCGGGACCTGAGGTCCATCGTGCACACTCTGCTGCTTGCTGACACAGCAACCAATCTCATCAGAAACAACTCCGTCACGAGCAATAGCCCTTCCCATCTGCCGATTGATCTTCTCCTGCTCAGCTTGCCAGAGTTTAGCTGCCTTGGCCCTCTTCTCAGTTTCAGAAGGACCAAGACGCCTGGGTCCAAATCTCTTGGGCGCTTGCTCGTCCTCACGCTTGACGATAGGGGGTTGAGTGTTGATTGAGTTGACAGAGACTTTCGCTAGTTTGGCTGAGAGTCCTGTACTAGCGGGTGGTGAGGTGGGCTTGCGCTTGGTGCTTGTACGGATTGCTCTGCTTGGCTTTCTTAACGGAGGGGCAACAAGAGGAAGGTCGTTCGAGGACGTGGCGTGGACTGAGATAATGGTGTTGTGATTGTGCTCTTGAGTGTCATGGCGAGGAATGAGCGGAGAAGAGGATACATTGGAGATGCGAGGACACCGTGGACCCAAAATTGTATTGCCTAGACCAGGTACACCACTGGGCCAGCGAGGAGCATCAGTTTCCACGGTCGGAACGCCGCCACGCTTGTTCTGAACAGAGGCAGCAACGCCAGTGGATCCTTTGACGGTCGCGACGAGAGTGTTGCATGCTTCTGTACTGCGAACTTTGTTCTGGATGGTTGTCAAATTGGGTCCCTCCAGTTTCAGGTTCACGTAAGATCTTACCTTGCTGTTGCGCATAGAGCCGGCATCGGTAGATTTAATTGAAATGGTAGGCGATGGCGTATCATCGAAGGTGATACCCAGCCCCATGATTCTGCTGTCTGCTGGAGTGACTGTGGAGAGGAGCTTGTCTGTGGTGGCAGCATCGAGACGTGTACGGCTTGAGGCTGGAGAGGAGAGACCATCAGACGCCAGCCTGTGGGTAGTGCCCGAGGTTGATGAGTAGCGAATGGATCTGCTATGATCGCCAGTGATAACTTTGCTGCTAGTCCTCGAAGCAGGAATAGATGTGGACTTCTGAGACACCATCTCTGGACCTGATCGAGGCGGTAGAGCAATATTGGGCTCCATTTCACGCGTCAAAGTTGATCAAGAAGAGGTCTGAGCTATCTCATTTATGTCTCTGTTTCGGAGTTTGGGAGGAAGTAAGCAAGAAGACGCGCTCGTGGTCACGTTCAGAAGAGTCGTGAGGTTGTGGACCTCCTGGTACACGCGCCGTCGAGAACACAAGTTGAACGAGTCCTGATTCAACAGACGAGAATGATAAAGACACGTGGTTGTATACAGGATAGAGGTTTGGATGGTACTCTTGTCTAAGAGAATGCGCATTTAGATGTTGTGGCTGGTAAGAAAGATGTCAAAAGTTCAGGGGCGCCGAGGTGTGAAACTCGAAACAAACGACCAACTTCCACCACGAACCATCACTTGTAAACTAGCTCAGTTTTGCTCGACAACAGCAATCCTTGACAAGCAAAAGATCATCAGCGAGAGCCAACAACTCCAGACAGGCTTTTTTGTTTTTGGTGCAGCCACCCTCTTCTCCTCTTCCGCGCCGCCATTGCATATCTCTCTTTCGCGCCTCCCTATAGTCACAACCACCATCAGGCAATCGAGTCGTACCGCACAATGAGTTATCGCTGTAGAGAGTGCCTCCACAATGGCAGGATCGTCAATTGTGCCTCCAAGGGCAACATGAAGTCCCACCTGAGCACGCACCATGGCATGGGCCCATTTAGATGCTCTGTTGCAGGCTGCGCATATGTCAGCATTAGGAGGTATGAGCAGTGCACATTTTCAGCAGGATGCTTACTAAAGATGAACAGAGAATGCGTACTGCGCCACATCAGGCGTGCTCTCCGTGGCCCACAACAAGGCGGACATGTCCACGCAGCGCCTTTTCGCTGTCCAGTAATGAGTCTTGCTCTACAGCAGGAGAGTGGCCTTTGCCTACTACCGCATACTGTGCCCTGGCCCAATCAGGCTGCTGCAGCTGGTGCTCCTTTCGCTGCTCCTCCTGCCGCCCCTGCCTCTGCCGTCCCTGGTCTTCCTGGTCCTTCGGCCGCAATCAATGTCACTGTTGCGCCTTCTGGCAATGACTCGGATACAGTTGACCACGAGGACGAGGAGACGGATGACGAAGACGAGGAGACGGACGACGAAGACGATGACCTGAAACCTTCTCCGCTTGTTTCGGTCCGCTCAATCCTGATCGACAAGATAGTAGACTTGAGCTACAAAGCAGTAATTATCGGCTGCTACTACACCGAGCGTATTGACGGGCTTGATATCCCCGAAGGAACTCACAATGTTGTTGGCTCAGACGGGCGCCGTATCGAAGTTGACCCTGCCGGGATGCAGCGTAATGCGTCCGAGATCATAGGCCACGCCATTGAAGTGCTAAACACTGCAGCCGACGGTCTCAAGGACGATGATCTACAGGAGGATGAATTGGAAAGACTTGCCACGAGCACCTGCGAGGCGATCAGCCAGATACCTGTTGCCCTGACGTGGTACTTGAGAAACAGCTCCAATGTAGGAGACACGGAGGAGGATATAGCAAAGCTTGCCTCGATGCAGCAAGCTATCGTCAACGAGTTTGATACTGTAGAGGAGGATGAAGATGAGATGGAGGAGGATGGAGATGACGAGTAACAACAACATCGATCTACAGAAGCCCAAACCTTCAAAAGCAATGTCCTTTGTTCTCCTGCATCGCATAGACTGCCGCTTTCTCATACTATGAACTGTAATGTGCATAAGAGTGATGCCAACAAAATGTATGACCCGTCTGGTCAATTTTGCACCTGGCCGTCGTAAGACTAGAGAAGCGCGAGATTGGGACAAGGCTGACACAAGAGTATGGGTGATGTCATATGTAGTCTAAGGTCGTGTTTCGAGGGTTGCTCGACCGGAAGTCTCGACTGCGGTTGTTTTTATGCCAACCTTCTCGCAGCAGAATCCGACTTCATTCTACACACAACCACTCTTCATCTCCCCCAACGCCTTCTCATCAGCCTTGTTCTGAGGTACTCTTTGGGCACTGGTAAGGGCGCCCAAGTCTGTTTTGGACTTCCGTCTTCTACACGACCCCTTATCGACGCGTCCAACAGCCAACATCCTCACCTTCATCACAACTCACAACAACTCCATCACGCGCCTTCGACCATCGCCTTACAATCACACATCTCTTGTCATTCCACACCAATCTTTTCTGTCTGCTTCTGCGCGTCATAATTCAGCAGACTGTTCTTCGTGGCGCCGCTCTGCACAGCGTCAACCCCTGGATTTGCGAGAGCACCTTGATTGTTTCCAACAACTAGCATCAACCAAGCTCAGATTTGTGCTCCAATTCACACACATCTTTCCACCTCAACACAGAAACCGCATCAAGCAGCAATGGCGGATCCCAGCCCTCTTTGGCGTTGTCGACAATGCCTGGCAAACGGCAAGACTGCGGACTTCAAAAGCGAGCCCCATATGAAGTCGCACCTTGCAACTCACGGTTACGGCCCCTGGCGATGCACTGGATGCCCATCTATTGGTGTCCGCAAGTAAGTGACCTGCCACGTCTCCTGGGTTCAACATCTAACAAGAGACGCTTAGGAGCACCATCCAGACACACCATCGTGCCTCTGGTGAGACAGGAGTCACTGGATTCTTCGATCCTGCTCTGAACGCCAGAATATACTCGGAAGTTCGAGAGTGCCGCTTGCCTCACAGCAGTTCATGGACTGGACTTACCCCCGTACCTCAACCTGATGCAACTGCTCTCGCCGCAGCCAGAGCTGCCATTGTACCCCAAGCTGTCGTCGCTCCCCAAGCTGTCGTCGCTCCCCAAGCTGCCATCATGTCTCAAGCTGCTATCCCACCCCAAGCTCAGACTCCAATTGCAGATGTAGTGGTGTCCAAGCCTGTCAACTACCTCATGGCTACGGACGAGGAAGCTCTGGCTCTTGACCGCGAGGTCGATTGGAGCTCAGGTTCTCTCACTCCGCTTGAAACATCCCCAACCCCTCCTTCGCCCAAGTACCCTGCAACTATCGAAACCGGTCTGAATCTGCGCAGCATCAAGAGACAAGCTAGCGCGATCGCCGGTGAGCACATCAGTCACTTGAACGAAATGGATGCCGCAGGAACTTCCATCGTCAGAGCAAAAGCTATCAACTTCCTCTTCCACGAACTCTACCGTCTTAGAAGAGCCTTTGATCACGAAGATCCCGCCCGCATCATCCAGGAAGCTATCGGATCCATGATCGACATTATGTTATGGCACCGTACTCTTTTGGTCTCAGCAAAGGATCTGGAGATGGTCAAGAAGAACCTGAAGACCATTAGGCACTTGAAAAAGGCGGCCAAGGCTGCACCACTCGGAGATGATCCTCTTGCAGAGTAAAGAGACCGAGGTAATTCACATACGCAACGTGTGTTTGATTTTGCGGTCAGAGATGTAATTGAACAGGGAGGTTGATGGAAGGATGGGCACATGACACATGAGAGACCAAACAGAGGAGAGCTCCAGGGATGGAATAGAGACAAGCCATAAGGATTCATCGCGAGGTAGTAAGGATACAGACTGAGCTGAAAGGGAGACATTATTTCTACGTTCAGATGATGGTATCAACTCGAGATAAAGACGGAGCAACGACTCGTCTCGGACGAAACTGTTCTTCTTTCGTGAGCGACCGTCCAGAAGGTACATCACGCTTGGCGGTTGCTCGAGCGGAATATTCGTCTGTGACTAATTCTCTTGCGGCTTCTTCGTGATCGGTGCCAACCTTTCCTCACCCAAAGTAGCCGCTTTTGACCTCGCGCGATATTCTCGTATCAACAGCTGCTCTTGACTAGGGTCTCGAGGCGCGAGGAGGGACCTCGTCTCTTTCTATTGGTGTCTATCATTTACACAACTCTTCGTCGCCGCGCCTGACACACAACATTTGCGCCCTCGCGTATCGCATCGTGTCACTCCCCATCGCACACTGCTTTCCAGACCACCAGGCGCTTTAGACTACATCGACATACAATAAACAACACCAACCAGGTACGTATCCTCTCAAGACTGGTCCACAGCTTGCAAGATTCCACGGTTTACTAAGATTTGCGTCAGTACAGAGTGTAAGATCTATGGCTGCCAACAACAACAACGCTGGCTGGCGCTGCCGCGAGTGCCTATCCAACGGCACAACTGTGAACGGTGCCACTGCCGCAAACATGAAGTCGCACCTAGCAATACATGGCTATGGACCCTGGAGATGCACCGGCTGTGACTTTATTGGCAGAAGAAGGTGAGTCACATGCAACTGATCTACATCTTGATGTGAGGATCTAACAACCACGTGCAGAGAAGCAATCACAGCCCATCACCGTGCTGCTGGTGAGGTCGGAGTGGGCTCTTACCTTGACCCAGCTCTGAACGCTCGTATCAACCAAGAGGTTCAGGAATGTCGTCTCCCTCATCGAAACCCCTGGACTGGCCAGACCGCTGTACCTCGTCCTGATCCAACTGCGCTTGCAACAGCTGTAGCTGCACTTGCGCAACCCCCACAACCTCCCCCTGTCGCAGGTGCCGCTGCCGCAGTCCCTCAACCCCCAAGCGGTCAGGGTCTAGTAGCTTCCCGCGTGCCTGGCCCGCTCATAACCCAAGCTGTCAACATCGCCGTGGCCTTCTCCAACACCATGGATGAAGTGGAAGAAGACGACGCAAACTATAACCAAGTACAGACCTGGATCGCTCTTCTCCGCCACCATGCCAACTGCATCCAAGGAGTGCAGACGGCTAAAGAGGTTGACGAGAGCATGGAACTCATGGTCGGACTCATGCAGCTCTACTGCAACACCCTCGATGGAACGTCCGATGAGATCGACGCAGCCAACAACGAGGTCGATGTCATGGAGCGTTTGAGGCGCACTATGCGCGGAGAGTGATGGGAAGTTCTGTCACCACGTCGCCACACAAAACCATGACTTTACAACATCCATTGAGGGGCAAGGACGGGAGAAATCCAATGCGTGATGAACCTGGGCGTAAATCGAGATGAATGGTAGATTTCACAACGGAGACGGATCAAGAGGGGAAATCAGGAAGGGATCTGTCTACACGGGATGGAGAGGGAAGGCGGACGAGCTTTGGTCATGAGGCTCTCTGATCTGTTCTGCATTGCTTGAGCATTGCACTACTCAAGTATAGCCGGTATCAACGCAAAATGGAAAGAGACAACAAATCAAACCAGATGAGACCGTTCCTCTGCCGTGAGTACACGTCTAGAAGGTCCGCCACGACTTCCATCCCCAGGCATGATAGGAGTAGCGCTCTCTGACCATCTCCACTTTTCCTTTTGCTCTTCTAAAGCTGTTCCCTCGTAATTGTCAACCACATAACGACCCAGGATAGGTAAGAACTTGAACGCACTGATGAGAGATCAGTATCATGCTGGACATACTTGCAAGAAGATCGACTTACTGTCCACTCCCGCCAGTAGCTAAGAAGAGGTTCGTGTACTCAGGATGATAGTCGACGATGAAGTCTCCTTTGGGCGTGTCCGTGTACCAACAAAGCTTTGTCCTCGAGAAGGCGCGATCTTTGAATTTGGGCAAGAATAGCGCAAGCCCATCTCTCAAAGCTTGCTCTGCGTCGGCAGGTAAATAGTCGGCCTGAGAAGCCAGATTTGGTGCTGAGTATCTAGCAGATCGAGAGAATTGTGTGGTTTCGAAGCCATAGCCGTGTCTTGCCATCTTCAAAATATTGTCGTTTTGTGTCGGAGGAAAAGCGAACCAGCCAGTACTCAAGTTGATTATGACTGGGTTTCCTCGCATCTCCTCGGCTTCTTCGGACGTGAGTTGCATATAACCAACTGGCTGTCCAGTAGAGATGAACCGGTTTCCAGCTTCGATGAGATGCGGTGTCCACGCTCCAGTAGCCATAATGACGGCATCGGCGTCCAGGACTTCTCCATTCGCTTTCAGTACCCCAGTCACTTCCTTGCGACTATCGCTGTTGGTCGTGACGAGCTCGATGACGGTGCTATCCTGGCCTACCAGAAATGTGACACTCGCTTCTTCGCAAAGACTTGCCAAGTGCTCAATGCTCTTTCCAGCATCAACCCATCCAGCGTCCAGGTTGCAGTAGCCACTGGTCTGCGACAAATCGCCATGTATACCCGAATACCTTTGACTCGCTTCTCGCCCAGTATACGCCCAAAGGTTGACCCTGGCACCGATGTTCTCAAGATTGGTCTTTGCTCCTTTCAGGTAAGCATGCCCAAACTCTGTCCCCGATTGAGCACAAAGCAGCCCGCTGCGATGAAAGAACGGCGAGAAGTCTTTCTGCCAACCAGTGAGGGCTTCCATGGCCATGCGAGCATAGAAGGTGTCGGCATAATCTGGCCTGATGATGCGAGATATGTCAACTGAGGATCCATCAGGGACTGGTGGGGCGTGGCGATCCAGGACAATAACGTTGCTGTATCCGCGACGAGTAAGCTCCAAAGCCGTCGAAAGGCCGAAAACGCCAGCGCCGATGATGAGTATTCTTTTGTCTTTATTCATACTACTCATGTTTGTTTTGTGCTCAAGAACCAGATACTTGAACAAATCTGCTGAACAAAGAAAGAATGCGTCTGAGAATGTTGAAGGCTTGCCAGCTTGTCAGAACTAGGGCGTGAGATTTGGCGTCGGCTTGTGGGTCGTCTCCACATGCATGTTCCAACATCACTCCACGATAAGATATAGCGATATTATAGTCTCCCTCACGAAGACGATATTTTCAAAGCTCGTGAAAACCTTATCGCAGTTCTGAATAGAAGTCAAACTATAACAACGACCTAAGAAGGTCTGTATCGCTTCGTCCCGCTTAAAGTAGGTGTTGAGCTCCTAATTGATTGCCGGGAGTATGCATCTTGTTACACACCAATCTTGCGCTTGACGGTATCTTGATGTGGAAAGATACTGATAGTAGGGTCATGGTTGGGTTGAACCCCGAAACTCTAAAGCAAGGGATTTTATGATCAGTATCAAGCAAGGGTCGACTATATAAACTCGACGTCTCCGTTATGAAGATTCATCTTTGATACATTCTCTAACAACACCATCACCAGACCTTGCCGCATGATTGCCACTGTCATCCAGGTCTTGATCTGGGATTCGAGTAGCAGAAATGATAGACCTTGCCTCGACATCGCTACTCTATCCATCGGCTATAAGGCTACTAGAAACGTCAATAGTTAGACACATGTTCTCCATAACGGGCTAGTTCTTACCCTACTCATGAATTATCACAAACAATGCAAACTCGTGATCGTACAGAAGAAACCGGCGGAATATCACAGTCGACCGGCGGATGGTCTAAGCTTTCCAGTCGACGACGACGAGGGTTATATTTCACTTGCGGTTTATTCACATCCTCCTATTGCTCTCGCGCACATCCAAGTCTCAACCATAGCACTTTGTTCTTCTTACATATCAACCACACCAAGAAGGTACGTACCCCATACACTAATCATAACATGCCTACTACCCCTTGATCTGCATCTCAATTCCCGCGCCTTTTGGGTTAATGCATACTGAACCTCAGCAGTAAAAATGGCCCCCACTACCCGCTCTGCCGCTCGCAAGGCCACCGGTGCTGCTGGTGCCTCTCACAGTGCTCCTCCCAACGCCCCTCCCACTGCCCCTACCACGAGCCGCGCACCTGCTCGTCCTTTCGCCACTACTCGTCCTTTCGCCACTACCACTGGCCCCGTCAAGACTGTTGACGATGACCCCGATATGGTCATGGATCTGGACGGCTTGATGAACGTCGTCAAGGATGATGAGGACCTCAAGTACCTGAGGCAGGCTCTGGAGGATGTTCCCGCCGCAAACATCGGCGATGTCCACGAATGGGTCGAACAGTACAAGAGAGACAAGTACGACAACGAGCTCAAGGCTCACGTCGCCGCCGTCGCTGCTGCTCCCGAGGAGCTCAAGAACAGCTTGCTGGCACGCGACAAGTTTGGGTACGCTCTGATGATCGTCACGCGTTATCTTGTTACTGAAGTCCACGCGTAGCATCTACGACAGCATCCGCCCGGTCAAGGAGAGCAGTGCCTCCGCTAAGAAGGTCAGCAAGTAAGTTGAGCTGATGCGCTTCCTTCATGCCCAGCCACTGATTGTGTGAATAGGACTGACGAGACTCCCGTTGCTGCTGACGAGACTGACCCTTCCACCATGGAGGTCAACTGAAGGTCTCCTCGAGACAAAGTCTTCGTTCTCTGAAGTTCAGCATCACGTAACAGGCGTTGGCGGAGGACGAATATGGGCGTCCGTCGAGCTGCTTCCTTTCTTTTGCCCCTTTGAAGCATTCTTCGGCAGTAGAATACTGCATGCATGCATGATAGCTTGCTGCGACCCCTGATGGGTGTAATCAAACCTTCCCTTGCTGCCAACGATTTGCAATTCGTGACTTCATCTCAAGCTCTCCTGTCCCCTGTGCACCACTCCGATACTTATAGAAAGGCAAAATGTTCTAGGATGTTTGATACTGTCCACTGAAAGCTCTGAGAACCAGCGTGTCTCTCTGGACAGAATACGGTAATCACATTCGTTCGTGCATTCTGATAGCATACTGATAGCTATCTACATCTACCAGGAGGAGGCTTGGTTCAATCCCAGCTCAGTATGCACCTGTTTTCCGGCAAGACTCTCGTGTCACCCGTGTGCCTTTCTAATGCCATTAAAAATGCAAATAGTTGATGTGATACGTTGTTCTTGCCACTGAAACCCCTAGGCAGGAGGATGTTTCTGTGGACGAAGCATCAAACCGACATTGATTTATGCATTTTGATAGCAAAATAGAAGCTGTGGACTTGGAGATTCGATGTCGTTGCTTTCGATGGCTTGTGAAGCGACTGTACTTACTTTCACAAACACTACGTTTCATCTGTTTGCTTTCCTTTCGTGGACCCTTATAAAGTTGATCACTCGTTCTTCCACTTTCACCACCACCTGTTCGACCACAACAAGTAAGCCTCTCCAATCATTCCCTTTCCATCTCTCTCTCCCTTCTGAACTGAATCCATACAGTCTTCGCCATGGTATCAGACTCGAAGATGCGTCACCGTGCTGTCGGTGCTGTCAACGACAGCCCCAGTGCTATCAATGTCGCTCGCCCAGTGCGCGCAGGTCGTCGTCTTTCTTCTGGGCTGTCTCATCAGTCCTTCGACTCTACCGAGAGTGTTGCTGATGCGCTTGCGCATCTCTTCCCTGCCGCACAGATTCACACCTCTCGCCCTGTTAAAGAGACTGTAGGCATGGAGCACATCGATAACGAGGCTGAGCCATCGGCCTATCCAGTCACGCCCACGACTACTCCAGTCGCTCCCGCCTTTTCCCCTTTGACTCCCCTCCGTGTCAACAGTGAAGTCGGAGCTGGTGCTGAGACGGGTTCTGTTCGCCGCAAGAACACCCCTGAACGCTCTCCCACTCGCAAGTCGAAGAAGCGCAAGGCTAGTCCTCACATCCCAGTCACTCCACCTCCTCGTAGACTTCGCCTGAGGTCCCACCAGATCACTGCGACCTCCATGGCTACCTGGAAGCCGGCTCCGAAGATCTTGAAGGCACCAAAGTCTGCTTCTACCGCCAAAGGCAAGAAGTCCACCGCTCCTGCTGTCGAAAGCACTGCTCAGAGCTCTTCCTCCTCTGGCGACAGCGCTACAGTTCTGAAAACCGCCAATGGCTCCAAGACTACCAACCCACTGATCGCTCTTGCCCGTAACATCGAGGACCCCAATGCCTTCATCAACGCGGTTAATGGAAGCGACTCTATCACTCTCGACTCGGACGAAAGCTTGCCCGCCAATGCTACAGACAACATGTCCGCTACCGATCGCGTCAGACACAACCTCTCCGTCATAGGACACCAACTGCTCAGATGTCAGCGCGTTCTCATCCACGATTACGACACCTTCGACGTCCAAACTTATAACCCTGGCGTGCAGGTGGATGCTGGCACTGTCGCACTCAGACAGTTTGTTGGGATTTTGAGAGAGGGCTTGAGCGATATGGAGTCTATTCTTGCTACTTTGGATGACTCGTAAGTTATGGTCAATTATCTGATTTTGGGTTCACGATGCTAAGTTCTGTGAATAGGAGGGATGCAGTCTGAACTTTCAACTTCTGCCCAACTCTGGACAAGTCGAGTCTGTTTGCTCGTTAGTGATGCGGCAGAGGACGCCGAACAACAAAGTCAGGATACGGTAAAGCGACCTCAATCTGGTATGGAGCGCGAAGAGGAGTTGGTCGTTTTGTCTTTTTTTGTTCTCTTCTTCCTTTGTTTGCACGGAAGCCGAAAAGTCATTGATGTAAAGAGTGGTGGTTGCTGTTTTCTTTGTTCTATTTCTTGGAACTCTAGCACTGGGTGTTGCTTCTCTTGTGGTTGATGAAAGGTGACCAAATGTCACACTCGTCTCAAATACTTCTTTCCTTAACTCTACTATGAACCTCAAACAAGAACAACATGGTAGTATTGAATCAATGTCAGTCACTCAAGTCTGCACAGCAAAAGATACTTCTTTATTCTCGTTTGACCGCAAAAGTGTGTTTGAGGTTCTGCATTACGTGAAACAAATATCTATCATGGATGTTCACTACTCTCGATGCTTAATACTTGTCGGTAGCATGGTACGTACATTCCATCGATCCATCACAGTGGCTTTAGGAGCGCTAATTTGTTTGAACAGACTGCACATACGATTATCTTGGTGCAGTGCTAACGCAGGCGCATAAGCTCTCAACAGACTTGTCTACTCTCCGGAAGTACCAGCAAGCCACTGCGAGCATCTCTCTAGTATTGCTGTCTCGAAAGACAACATAGGAGAAGGAAGGGTCGAAGAAGATTTCCTTGACGATTTTGTGCATATAAGCTCGAACGTCGTATGACCTTCCTTCAGGATAACAGCATAACGATATGGTGTCTGCTGCGGATGCCAAAGCTTCCCATACTAAATTGTTATAGTCGCCTATCTCACTCTCATCCAATGTAGAAAGGTCAAAAGGTATGCCCTCGATCGATTTGAAATCATACTCATTGCGTAAAAATATGAGTGTTGCCTTGGGTAACATCTCCTTGTACTGATCTTAGCGGATTGAGCTCTGACACTGTACTTACAAGAACGAGAACCCGTTTCGAAATATGTTCATTGTGTGAAGAAACATGGTTCTCGTCATAGATAACCATTCTTCCAACTAATCTCAATCAATGAGGCTCTAACACAGTACTTCCAAAAACGAACACTCGTTTGGACATTGTACTTATTACGTCCAGAAACGTGGATTCGGTCTTGATGACCATTGTTCATTGTCCCAAACTTTCGCTGGCGAACTTCCTTGGATCTTGGGACCTTTTCGCTCTTGTTGATGTGCCTGGATGTCTATTTCCAGAGTTGAGGAATCTGTCAATTTACAGGCCGTACGCCACAGGAGATAGAGATCGGAAAACACTCAAGCGAGTTGGTGCGGCCATTCGTCGCCACATACCCAAGGCCAGGAATCATGTTGAAAAGACTCTCACTACCGCAACTATTGGGAGGAAAAATCGAGAGATTTAGTTTTTCTGGTCATCGATAGTCACATGCTCCCAAACAGAATTTCCGCCATGTCGCCAAGACAACCACCGCCCTCAAGGGTTGATAAACCGTGAAATTGATTTATCTCATGTAGCGGTCCGTGTGGCGCAATGGCTTGCCGTTAGTGTCATGTTCTTGGTTCGATCCCAGGCGTGGCCGCTATGTCTGAACAT
>SWBL01000519.1:0-24781 GCA_024195585.1 Aureobasidium sp. EXF-3400
ACTAGATAGAAGGAAACCCTAATAGTCTTAGAAAGATTTTTAATAATATATAAAAGACTATAACTACTATAAGGCTATTATTATTACTAAGCCTACTAGACTAGTTTAGTAGAATAGATAAAAGGATACTTACTATATCTAAATAGAAGTAATAATAAGATATAAATAAGTATAAGCTTATAAAGAAAAGATATATAACTAGGTTAATATTAAAATATAAAGAGAGATAGCAAATAGTAAAAGTAGAGATATAGACATGATTAATAGGCCTATCTAGTAATCTCCTATATTAGTATTATAAGGCATATACCTATAAATAACTTATTAGCTATATAGTTTTCCCAGCAAAGCCTGCAGGGCAAAATGGAGTATGATTCAAAAAAAAAAAAAGGAGATATGCATAGGGTTGCAAGAGCTGCGACCTCCGGATCGGAGACGACGCCGTTATCGCTCGCCGAACTCCAATTTGATCCACTCCGACGCGTACTCGCCCCCTCCTCTGAAGCCAACGACCTCCAAGCCTGATGTCAACAGATAGCCGTGACCTTACGGGTAGAAGCACGGTTGCGCGGAGTGAATGGTCGAGCAGTCATGCCTGGCTCTAAAAGGACGCGACCCTGCGATGCATGTCGCAAGCGAAAGACCAGGTGTCACACGGAGGCATCAGCAACATCATGCGTGCTTTGCCTGTTTCACCAACAAGTTTGCACATACGAACAGACTCCGCGACCCAGAAAGCGTACTGAGTCTTCTGCTGGAAGCAATCAGCGTATTGAGTTGTCAGGCTCTCGTACAACCAGAACAATACCGGGGACTGGCGTTGAGGAATACGATGCTTTACCCGACGGGTCTACACTCTTGAAACGCACGTTGGGACTTCAGAATCTCCACCATAGCCATTATCTTGGCTTGAACAATTCTTTGAATGTATCCGGTCTGGACTTAGAATCTTCAACCCACTCCAAGCCACCATCAGAGATGACCATCAAGGTTCGATATGTTCATCCGCAACACGCTTTTAGGATCATCCCAGATGCTAGTGTACCAGACTCTTCCAACGAAGACTCAGTCTTGGAGGCCATCGAGGCTGCAGTCCACGGCCATGGAGCTAATCTAGTTCAGTTATACTTTCGAATCATCCACCCTGCTTTTCCGATTCTTCACAAGGAGGTTTTCCTCGAGAAATACTCACGATCTTTTCGAGAATTTTCTCCACCGCTTTTGGCAGCTGTATATCTACTGGCATTAGGGTACTGGAGTTACAGCGATGCACTGAGCATGAAACGAAAACCGCCAACACAACCTCTCAAGAAGCTTGCTATGGATTCACTATACGTTGCTATGGAACGAGCAAAACTCTCGACTATCCAGGCATGCTTGTTGATTTCCCAAGAACAGACGAATGAGCTCAATTTGATTTCTGGAGAAACTCAACTGAACATAACAGCTCAGCTTGTACAGCTTGCACACCGCCTCGGCCTGCATCTGGATGCTGAAGGGTGGCTGATCCCTGCGTGGGAGACTAGCCTTCGTCGACGATTGAGTTGGGCCGTTTTCATACAGGACAAATGGCTAGCACTGGTACATGGACGTCCGTCTCTTATCTCATCTACGACTTGGGATGTAGATTGTTTGAGTGAGGATGATTTCCCAGAAACCAACGAAGATGACACTGCTGGAAGTTCAGAAGTAGAGAAGGGTAGGCTTGTGTTCATGCACATGGCTGATTTGGCGGGTATACTGTCTGATGTCCTGGATAATCTGTTCTCGCCACGTGCGCAACGCTCGAGTCGTGTTGGAGACTATGGTTTAATCGGCTTTCTGGAGCTCATCAAACCTTTGCAAATCAGACTCAAAGACTGGTTCTCTGCGTTACCAGAAAGGCTCAAACACGACACCGTAGCGTCAATGAAACTCTCCTCGGTTGGATATCTGCGTCTTGCGTATCTGGCGATCGAGGCAAGCATACATCGCCATATCACCACGACGTTAGTAAGGTATCCGAGACAGGATCCCACATTGGTTACTGTATGTCGCAATGCAGCAAAAGAAAGATTCACCACTGCCTTCGAGTTTCTGAACAGATTACAAGCATCTCACCTGGCATCCTTTTGGTATTTGACCAGTCCTGAGTGCGCGGCATTGATATACCACTTGGGTAGCCTCCTGGAAGCCACAACAGGGGACGCAGACGAGAAAGCAGACCTTGGGCAGATGCTCAAAGCTTGTCGATGGACTCTGAAAGTGAATGGAGAGGCAGGTGCGAATTTTATGAGGCACGCACTATCCCTAGTGGATGCTTCAGAACAAGTTACAGTCCTGGCCTCGAATGACTTGAGGGCTACAGTAACGCCATCAAGTGCTGGTGGTGATATGTTATACGGCCTTAGTGGTAGCGTACTTGATGATTTTAATGTGGCCCAGCAGGCTCGGGAAGTTCAGCTTCCATCGAATGAGATGGCTTCTGATGACATCTTCGCTTTTGTACAAGACTTCGAGTAGGTAGCTCGAGTACTGGCAAGCAAGAACGTCTTGTCTATCTCTAGGTAAAGCTATCGTTGGTGGCGCACAAAAGCTCAATCGACCGACCACGAAGAACATGTAGATAAATCGAGTTCGACAAGACCCTTGGAGTTTTCCTGCGAAATGATTGCAAGACCAGGCCTCGATTGTGTACTAGGTCACTAGCTTCAAACACTAGTTGGCGTCAAAAGGTTGAGGACGCATGGCATCTCGATTGTTGGCCAGACCATGGACCTCCCTGTTGTCGCTCGGGCTTCCCGTTGGGCCATGGTCTCATCTTGCTTGATGCAACTTTTCAGAGTCACACGAACACATCTTCTCGCTATGTGTCGTATAGGCTTCGACATGCCACACCACCAACACTAGGCTTTTTGCGTGTAACAGATGATGGCGCATGTATCGATGTTGAGGTCTGGTCCATTCCTTCGGATACTGTTGGCAGATCTTGACCATCATACCTCTGCCATAATGCTTAGGTTCGATTGAGTTGAGCAATGGACGATGAATCACAGCATCCATATCTGAGCAGTATGATGTGCAAGATGCAAAGGACATCACGCAGTATGGCGGTTGGAGAAGATATAGGGAGCGCGTCTGACTACGCGTCAGATAAGGCGGGTGAAAGTCTCGCTTTTCGTCGTCCTGAGGCATTGAATACCCAGCCGGACAGCTGTTGGTTTGAGTCTGCACAAGAGACGCGAAAATCTGGCTTGCGCTGTGCGCCTGCCTGTATGTGGAATTGACTCTAGTACAGAAAGACTTCATCCAAGGCGGCCGTGTCTCAACCATTGCAGATGCACAGTCATCAGCGACAGGGAAGATATCTTCCCCTGGGCCTGCGCAACTAATTGTTTGCCTCAGTCGTGTTCTGACTGTAGAATTGACTCTTGGCTGGCATAGCGGTCGTCCACCTGCAGCTGACTCTTGCAATCTCATACAACGGACGAATCTCGGCCGCGCCGTGAACGAATATAGGGTGCACTCCTCGAGCGTTGGCTGATAAGGAGGTGGGGAGGCTCACGTAATCGGGTTATACCATGACCCCGCAAAGTGGGGTAACGATGATCTCCGATATGCCGACCCGTGTGATATCAGCTCTACACCTATAACTTTTTGAAGCCTCTTCTCTTCTTCTGCACACTTCGATTTTAATTGCATGCGACTGCTTATCTTGCACAAGTATCAGAATCAACAATGACCAAAGACTGGAAAGAAGTCGCTGCGGCGAAAAAGCAGCGTATCAACGATTCTATACCCAAAGAATGGCTTATCGATACATCTTCCCTTGGTGCGAACGTCATGGGTGTCCCTGCGACTTGCGGTCTCCTCAGCAAGTCCGAACTCGACATCACAAACTCCTCAGCCACGGATCTGGTGGCCAAGCTGGCTGATGGCAGTCTCAAAGCTGTTGACGTCACCACAGCATTCTGCAAGCGAGCAGCTATCTCGCATCAAGTGACCAATTGCGCTCTCGAGTTCTTCCCGGAGCTGGCGTTGCAGCAGGCCAAGGAGTTGGACGCGTTCTACGAGAAGAATGGACGTACCGTCGGGCCCTTGCATGGATTGCCCATCTCACTCAAGGATCAGCTGCGCGTCAAGGGCTTGGAGACGACCATGGGATATGTCTCTTGGATCGACAAGTACGATACTGAGGACTCTGTGCTCACTGCTCTGCTGAGGAAAGCCGGTGCTGTCTTCTACATCAAGACTTCCGTGCCTCAAAGTCTCATGGTTTGCGAAACTGTCAACAATATCACTGGTCGCAGTGTCAATCCTCGCAACAAGGACTGGTCTCCCGGCGGTTCTTCTGGAGGTGAAGGTGCAAATGTCGGTATCAGAGGCGGTATCATCGGTATCGGTACAGACATTGGTGGTTCCATCCGCGTACCTTCTGCCTTTAACTTCTTGTATGGACTTCGACCTAGCCATGGCAGAATGCCTTACGGCAAGATGGCAAACAGTATGGAAGGACAGGAGACTGTTCACAGCGTTGTCGGTCCTATTGCTCATTCTGTGCCTGACCTGCGCTTGTTCGTGAAGTCAGTGCTTGAGCAACAACCATGGAAGCACGACTCGAAAGTGATTCCTATGCCTTGGAGACAATCTGAACATGACGACACGGTCCAGAAGATCAAAAGTGATAAGCTTACTCTTGGGTTTTTCAATTGCGATGGCGTAGTGATGCCCCATCCGCCTATTCTCCGCGGTGTTGACAAGGTGGTTTCCACCCTACGAGAGCACGGTCACACGCTCGTCGACTGGAAACCCTATAAGCACGACTATGCAGTGGACCTCGTCCAGGGAATCTATGCCTCAGACGCCGGAAAGGATATCCACACGGTACTCTCGGAATCAGGCGAGCCCGCGATCCCCAACATCAATGACTTGGTCGACCCAACCAGATCTGGTGCCGACATAACTACACTATGGGATGTTCAACTTCAGAAGTGGAAGTTCCAGATGGAATACGTGGAAAAGTGGAACGAGATGGAGGAGAAGCTGGGCAAGGAAATGGATGCATTTATCATGCCCATCACGCCAACTGCTGCCATCAGACATGACCAATTCAAGTACTATGGCTATGCAAGCGCAATCAACTTGCTTGACTTTACAAGCGTGGTTGTTCCTGTCACCTTTGCAGACAAGGAATTGGACAAGAAGAACGAGAATTTCCAGCCGATGAACAACATGGACAAGCAGGTGCAAGGAGAATGTGAGTTGACAGGAAGCAATGACATAAAACCTTCACTGACAGAATCTCAGATGATGCAGAAGCGTACCACGGCGCACCAGTCGCAGTACAGATTGTTGGCCGAAGACTCACCGAGGAGAAGACAATGGCCATTGCAGAGGAAATTGGAAGACTGCTGGGTAACGCTATCACGCCTTAAGTTAAGCAGCAATCGATGTCCTTGTCATGACCAGATGAAAAATTTGCACAAGCACAAGAGAGATATTGACGAATTCAACTTGAGACATAAAACGATATCGATTTATAATTGCAGACGAATCTCCATTTGAACGTGACCTCCCCGAATCCATTATACATCAAAGATTCCATTAACAACTTAGCATCTGCCGCTGTAGAATCTCTCAAGCCCCTGACAATCAGCGTAGACCAAGTGACCGGTTGTGTCCAAGCAGATACGACAGAGCCAGATGGAGTTGTAGCATGTCATACGGGCAGTGTGTCAACAGTATCTTCACCTTTGTCTCAAAGAATGATAAGTATTCGTTCAGGTAGTTTGCACTGCCTTTGTGGTCGTGCCTTGGAACCACGCGAAAATGGTCGAAGTAGTGACCCTGGCTTTGTTTTCCGCTTGTGTTGATCATGTCGTCGCTGACACCACGAGCATCTTGTGAGTGCATTACTCAAGGCGAAGGATACAGCTTGATTTTGGATAATCTCGGTGTGTCATATGCTACGGATCAGCAAGAAGTATGCAACATTTGGTATCCATTCAAAAATTGTGAACTCATCTATGTGTCCCTGCTATCTCTTTCTGTTCGAATCAACACATCTGTTTTTGTTCCCGAATTCAAAACGCAAGAAGTATGTGGTCTGCAAAGTCCACATCATCCTTTACACGGCAGCGGTTGATGTTCTGGTCATGACTTGGAGTCATGGGTCAAGGATGCAAACATCGGTTAATCCCGATGGTGGATGTCATCGCTGAGGAGCGAGAAGATTGATCAATAGTCGCCTGGGTGTGGGACCACTGTTGACCCTGAAAATCGGATAGCATATAGACAAGATTTGGGACGGTCGACACTCAGGTCATTTCAAAATCTAAGGAAACCAAACTGGATGATATCATATGGCGGAGTTGTGCGATCAACTGCTTGTTCTCTGCCCCTGTTCGAGGCAAAAGTATGATGCGGTTGCTCCCGACACTTGTTTCGTTCATCCGCTATTGTTACGGTATGACAAAGCTGTGAAAAAGCCACAAGAAGTCCGCCTGCGCGTAATGTCTCGCAGGTGCAAGGCAAATCTGGTCCATGGACTTGGCACCATCAGAATGATCATGTTGTGTTGTATCTTTGGATTCTTGGAATAGCTGGGAGTAGTACAAAGCTAAGCGAGGTCGTAGGAGGATACAATCCTCCCATGTGCTAGTGACAATGGCTGTTCATTGTGCCTGCACATCAACCGTGGTCCTGATGTTGCTGTCTTGTCGGCACCCAGGCAGGAACGGGCGGCGCGCGGTACGTATCTTCGGCGAACCTTATTCACTGTATAGCATGTACCTCGCATGTGGGAGTTTGTCAGCTCTGTACCGACGTTCTTCGTTGTGGCTAGGCTTTAGCCCATGTAAGGGCTCGATGATAAGCATTCTGAACATGAGCCGTCGATTGGAGACTCTTGCGTATGCCGCAAGCTTACCGATGAAAGTAGGAGGCTGACGTCTTGGATTTCTCGGAAGTCCTTGTTCCGGTTCAAAACCAATAAGGCATGGCGGGTGACTCTTTCCGAGGACCAACCTGCTCCAGAAACCGGAGCAGCAATGTCGAAAGTTGACCACCATCCATTCTTCATGCCTTAACCTTCTACTTTGCGCCTCATGGGGTGATGCTGGCTCAGATTATCCTTGAGAACCTTAAAGCTCAAGAATATTGTTGCATGATTCCCACTACCCGAAGTAGCACAAACATCCTTCATTGTGCATGGAGTCAGCTTCCCGAGTTTATGAATGAGATCAGACTGTTTGCCTGTCACTGATTTGTATACAGGTACTCAGCCAGACCCCAGTTCTTGATGATACAGTGTTCTCGGCCATGGCGTGTGTTGAACAACATCCACTCATACATGATCTGGAGCTGCAGCACGGGTAGCACTCCATCCGCTTTCAGCTTGGCTACAGTTGGAGTTGCCATCAGCTGAACAGCCGTTCATCCTGAGTGAATCCGCCGATGCAGATAGAGTTCAAAAAGCTCTTGCAAAGCTCTGGAGGTTCTCCTTGATGGACGTCAGTGCGACTTTTGCTGGGCACTGAAGCCTGCACCTGATTCTTTCATCGGCATACTGCCATCCACAAGGCAAACACTCTGCCATGGGTTATCGTCATGGTATGTTGATGCGTGTTGAAGTTGGCAGCTATGAACAGACATGTCCTTCATGGCTATCTAGCCGCAACTCTTCTATCCAAGTGAGAATATGAATCTATACACGACTTGTGAGAACAGAGCAACAGGTTTGACGGGTTCTGGAAGCAATTGCGTAGTGAAACCTGTCTCTTTGCGTTGGCTGTAGTCAAAGCTTTTCTCAATGTTCTTTATTGTTCATTCCGTCATATATCAACAACTAGAGCCTGCTTTTTTGTTGATCGTCATAGTGCTTTGTGATCTCAACTTTCAGGGCGCAAAGAAGAGGTCCATCAAATTGTGAAGCACATGAAATTGAGGAAATGATGAATTGATGGATCAGTAAGTAACGACAAATCGCATTGGCACAGGGTACTGAAAACTGTCCGGAAGCATAACGGAACATGATCTCTTCTCGGCCGGTATAATCGACCATGCTCAATATTATGAGTTGCCATTGGTTGTCCCGACTATGTTTCTTCCACTTACACATCAACAATTTCGCCATGCCCAGTCGCCGCTGAGATTTCATGAAAACGCATAGTCTCACCCGTGTTCTCCGGGAACTGACTCTGAAATTCTGCCTGGCCAGCTACCAAGCGCTCGATGTTCTGGTGGACCGAGAACACAAGACCTTCCGAGCGAGATTTGTCGCTGGGTTGAACGTCGCCAAAGAGCCCAGTATTGATATCACTAAACCTAGCAATATCTCCGGCAGGTCGTGATATACCAACCATTGTCGGATATGGTGCTATACATCTAAAGTCAGATGCACCAGGAGGATTAGCACACATGAATCCCATGCCCGTATCGATAGGCATATTGAACTTTGACAAGCTCTGGTGATATAGAATCTTCATGGCGCCGCGGATCGACACTGCATATGCTGTCATGCAGGTGGCATAAGTTGCAACGAAGAAAATGCGAGTCTGATTGTCCGCATTAGGACCAGTCTCCCAATTCCGCATATCCGGTTTGTCGTGATATATGCGATGCTCTGGAGGTACAACAGTCGGGTCGTGCGGTACTACCCATGTTCGAGGATCGCGGCCAGACTTGGTAGAGCAGTGGCCTACCCAGAGGATGTCCCAATCGTCTCCGAAGGGTGAATTGGGTGCCGTATCTTTTTTGGTCACATTGCCCAACCATCGAGTCCCTCGTGCGAGCTCCCTCATCTGTGCTCTGATACCGACATCCCAGTCTGCGTCATCCTCGAAAATCAGAGCACTTGCGATATTGTTTGCGACCATGCTGATATAGAACATCAGTTTGGGCGCAGTTGCAAGGGCCAGACAGCTACTGTACTTACTCCTGCAAAACGTTCATGTGAGCACGCCAAGCGCCCACCTCAGGAGGAGTGATATCCATCGTCTGGCATAATGTCAGAAGGTTCAATAGTGTTGTATATGCTGAGAAACTAACATATGGTAGTGCCTTGTCCGGCACCTTTGTACCATCCACGCCATCGACTACAGCGAAGCTCATGTTAGATAACCTTGCTTGTACAGCAAAGGAATCTCTCCTGTCTGTGCGTTGAGGCAAAGAAATGAGGAAGAGCTTTTGGAACTTCATGGTGTAAGTAAACTCATCACGGACGGTTCTAAGGGGACTGTACATACACCAAGCGTTTCGTTATAGATGTCATGAAAATCGCCTGTAGAAATTTTCGACTTGGGGGTTGCCGACAGGTACGGAAATTCTAGTGATGAATCTCGTGGAATGGGCGAACTCCCATGATAGACAAGTAGAAACACACAAACTATGACAAGGCCAGCAGCGCCTGTGATACATAGAACTGTCTTCCTGAGCTTCAGTGCCGGGAACTGCATTTGGCGTTGCGATGACTGCAAATTGACAGACATCGAGCCTCCGTTCAGTGATGACCAGAGAGTGTGTTGTGTGTGACCCATCAATGCCAGAAAAAAGTGACTGCAGGTTTCCAGGACAGCTGGCCTATCTTGTTTTATCAGGCACCTATTTTGACCCTGGGCAACATCAAAAGGCCAAACACATCAATCTTGACACATTTTGGCTGCTTTCGCGCAAGGAATATGCGGGAGCGCAAGACGTAAGCTGAAAGTGCAAGGGAAAGGATCTGGCGCATTACTTCCTAGACCTTGAAGGATGTGTCGTGCTGCACACCGTCGTGACATTACTCGGTACTGCACGGAATACATCAACTGGCTCTGCAGGATCAGGGCAGCTAACCATCACGGCAGGCATCCTTGCGACCGCTTGCATACTCGAAAGATAAGCACTCAAGGACTGTACAGTGCATTTAGTGCGCGGATGCAAACTCTAATCTTGTTCCGAGGTGCGCGTTGAGAAAAGCGCCCTGAGGATGTGAATAAACCTTGATGGAAGGCCAGCCCGCACCTGTAGCGCCCGTTTGAGCCAAATCTATGCATGCCCCCAAAAGTCTATATCTCCAGACCCACATGAGTATTGTTACATTCATGCTCGCTTGGCTACCACCGAACCATGCTACCACAGTGTCCAATCGCTGGCATCCTAGCACTGACATCCTATTGCATCGGGTTACCCCATCGCAATACCAAACGTGCCGCGGGAGTTTTGCTTGCCAGAGGTCAGTAAGGTCTGCAATCGTTACTCGGAGTGGTCGCTCTTGAAACCTCGTTTCGAGTGGCTTCCGCTTCATATACTCCATTTCGAGCTCCAGCAGAGCCGGCAAGAAGAAAAAGCATTGCCGTCAGTGTATTGCCAGATATCTTGTAAAGCATGATCCAGGTGGAAGGAGTTTATAGAGGGTTCATTTGATGGTCAAGTATCCTAATGCATTTACCTCATTCTGCGTGTTGTTCGATCAGTCAAAGACACTGGCAAGACGAAGAGACACTTTCCAAGATGGCGGCCTGATGTATATTGGACCAAGATTCTGTGCGAATCCTCCATCCCCGTACGTTGTATCGCAATCGTTCAATTCTGGCGTCAACAAGTGTCGACAGGTGGTCTTTCATCACTGCAAAGATTGTGTAGAACTGCCACTTTACACGTTCTTTTCCCAACCTTCGATAGGCCATGTCTTGCCATCCTGACCCTCCTTTGGCCAGTTGCTCTGCTCGAGTTCAGGAACTTTTCATCATCACGCATCATGTAGGCATACATACCGGCATACTAGCTGGTGGGTCGGGTGTCCAGATCCTTCCCTTACACCATCCTTTCGCCTCATCACGATCCAGGTTACACATGTTCCACGTCCCACAATAGCATGGCTTGACAGGTGCACACCAATACGCCGGCTTGCCAAACAGGATATGCCACATGTATTCCAAGATGATTCCCGACTTCATGCTTGCGAGATCTCCCTCTCTTGACCATATTCAAGCTCGAATGCGTTCGTATTGTGCTACGGGCCATCGATGTATTGTCCGCTGGTTTATCGCGAATTGAGCGCAACATGGCGCTGCCACCTTTTCTGGAAGTGTCTCATTAGGGAATATGAATTCCCATGCTTTGGCATACTCTCCATGTGCTTCCCAAATGCCGTCATCGTGGCCGGGCTTGGGAATGATGTAAGGTTTGGGGCAATGTTTCCAGTTGCATCGCAGATTGACGTAGCCTTCTAGATCTACGTAGTCAAGGTCGAGCTTCTGGATCAATGGTAGAGTGTCGTACATCTGTGTAGTGTCAGTTGCGGACATGTGTTCAATGTAGCCGAAACCCATACTGGATCACCTGCATGGCAGTCAGCAGTTGCTTGGATGTAGCTCACAGAAACGAATCGTTACCATTGTGCGTCTGGTACCGGTCTCCATGAACAAAAACCATGTAATCCGGCAGGTGATAGTAGTGCGTGATAATGTAACTGAGGTACGAGGCTGCTTCTCGTCCCCTATTGAGTGCCAAGGGAATCTTCTGTGCGTGCTGACTTGCCAACATCGGAGCATCGTTGATAGTCCCGTCAGCCATAAAAATATGTGGTTGCTAATTCGGGAGCAAATCAACAATCCAATCTGCACTGTCGGGGCTACTTTGCAATGTTGTCGCTACGATCGCCTTGCGCGGCTGCTTGGGTTGCAACGTGGAGACTATAGATGGCAGACCAAGATTGTTATTGCTCGAAGGCAGATCGAATGTCGAACGGTATAAGCTGAAAATGAGGAAAATGATAAAAAGCATCAGAACGACTTTGAGCCACTGTCTCCCACAACTCCAGTGGCTGTCATTTCTCCACATCTTCAAAATATGCATTGCGAAATTATCTTGCGAAAACTTGAGGATGAACCCCTAGGCAAGCCAAAGCAGCTGCTTCTACAGATTCCAGAGAAATAGCCTTCAAATAAGCGCCAACCTCGAGCGATCGAATGAGGAGTTGTGACCTAGATTGACCCAGTATGCATGAGGGGATGTGAGCCTCAGATCGGTGAATTCACTCGAGCAATCTATGCATGCTCGTACTAGTGTCGAAAGAAGCTGAGGTACAAGTGAATTGGTGCTACAGGGTTCAGCATGGTGCTGTTATCTTACATGTGACAACAGCCAGCCACATGGCAAGTCGATAAGAAGCGACAGGGACCTTGGCAATGCGTCGGCGCTGGCGAACGGCACGGACGGAATAAATTGTTAACACAACGCGATGTATCGCAAGCTTGATATAAAGTGAAGTAAAGCGGAAGAAGAAAAAGGTTCGTCAGCTGTGATGACTCAATGGTAAGTGTGGCATCGTTATGCCTGCATATCATCCATGCTGCCTGTGGTGTGCCTGGGCAGGCACGCGGCTTGCGGTACGTAACTGTTCCGAGCCTTCTTTTTGCGATACCCCATGCGTCTTCTCCGCACCAAGATCCGCAAGCCGTTTCAAGAGGATCAATATAAGGTTTCACCATATCAATATTATCGGGACGGCTAGCTCTTACAATTACGTGCCGAACAGAAGCGTCAAGGAGTGCGCACACATCGCAAAGACACGGGTAGTTGTCGGCATGTTTCACTCCCTGGCCAACCATAGTTCCTGCCTGCATCTGACTATGTTTGAGCTATCGCGGATGATAGTCAATGCATGGTCGAGCCTCTGGGCTAGGCCTACTAGTCTGGGTGGCTGACCGCCACGTAAACCCGTTATCCACAGTATCTTGCCATTGTGCCACCTGTGAAATCCGCAAACTCCATGTCCTCCTTTGATCTCCAGGCGCTGCACCTGGATCCATCTGACTTTGGTGCAAAACATCCTTGTACGTTTTGGACAGATCTCTCAGCTGTGTCTTGTAGTCGAAACAGAGCTTGACCACACTGAATGCTGCAAGCACTTATGCATAGCACATCAACCAAAACAGCGTCCTCGCATATATATACACTCGCTCCTATGACAAATGTTACCTATCCCCCAAGAAAGAAATTCTTAGGCTCGTTCTACCGGTTTCGAAGTCAACATAAACAGGTGTAACCTCGACATCCTACCTGTTCTCGAAGGAGTTCAAGGGCATCATGCGAAGTCTCGCATCTGTCATCAGGGTCCGAGACTGTACTAAGCTCTCAGCAGATTTTGTATGCAAGAGAACTTTTTTTCGCCAAGGCCTTGGATCCCCAACTGCCACTACCCCTACCACTACAACTTCGCATGTCAGGTCACTGTGTACGAGCGTACGGTGATTTATGTTTTATGGAAGTCCCTGCCTACAGGGGATGTACCGGTACAAGACTATGATAGGGGTCTGTGGCCAATAGACCTTGTGGTCTTATCCCACATTTCACCGTGCGAAACAAGAGTCCACCTGAGCATGGTCAGGAAAGAATACACTCTTGATCACCATTCCCCGAGTCTTCAAGGCTGATTGGTCGGATTCCGAACTGGATGAAACGAAGTCCGTCATGAATTTTGGCAGCACGAGTATGAGATGCCGGCGAATCTTGTTGGTCACGGGCAGAGATCGAGCGGGAGGTAGAATGTGCGCTGAGATAAATACAAGCAGTCGATTACAGCACGAGCGGTTGATAAGTTCCTTTCCAAATAGTGACCGCTGTGCTGCAAACTGATCCCAATGAAGAGTTATTACTATTGCGATATGTGCAGCAGTGATAATGTCGCAAGTGGGCGGTGCCTGACGGAGAAGGTGGTTGGATTTGTGCCCCTGCTGAGAGAAAGTTGTGCCACCAGCTCTCGGTGACACAGTAGTAGTTTGGTCGATCTCACAACGATCACTACGAGCTTCATGGCTGGTCGACAAGGACTCAAGTGAGGTGATCGTGCAATCGGGTCGTTTCTAGACTCAGCACATATTGAAAACATCCAACAAGCGTGATACTTGCAAATGATGGCCAAATGGAGAGAGCTTCGAGGAAGTGACGACGCGCAGGCTTCCGTCGCAGATATCTTGCGACCGCCCCCTTTCACTCTATCCACCCCTTTCCCTCCACATCACCGGCCACATGAAAAACAAATGGACGGTTTCCACGCCATAGGGACCTTTTCTCCCTGGATATATGCCCCTGATCCCTCGAAAGCAACATCGCCAAGCGAAACAGGGGTTATACGATGGCGAACCCGACACAATCTGAGCGACTGCCTCACAACAATGGTGCCAACAAAAGACAGCCAGCTTCCATCCGTGATTTTTTGCTCATGCCATTTCCGTCTTGCTATAATTATACATCCAACTTCATACACTCTTTATATCCTCATTATCTGGTTGTACCGTCTCTCATTCACAATTCTGTTGTTATTGCCTGCCTGGCGATGTTGGCTCTCATACTTTTGGCTGCGATCATCATCCCGACCGTCATAACCTGTGCCCCATCTGCGAACAAAGCGGTCGCACTACCAGACGTCGACACCTTTCAACGTCATAATGGCACCGGATGGCAGATCGAGTACATCGGAGACATCAAGTTCACTGGATCGCTTGGCGACCTTGGTCTTGGAGGTGACAAATGCCGCTCCAGCTTCCTTGGTGGCCGACATATCTGGAATTGTGGTGACATGATGTGCGACACTGTGGAAAAATGCGGGTTCTCCATGGGTCCTGCTTTCTATGGAACGAAGAGTGTTTCGGTGATCAACACAACAGCACACTCGAACGTTGGCGCTTACAATTTCGCCAGCCCATGGCACGGAGATCCGAAACCAGTATCTCCTCAAGCTCAGTATGGGATGGACACATCAAACATCGTCCCTATCAATGATACCACTGGGATCGCTTATGTTTGGGAGATCACCCGCGGAGCACCAGATGGCTCATATCAAGACCAAGGCGCCGGCATCATTGCTGTCACGCTTGGCGGGACTCAGCCCATCGCTAAAAGACTCGGTCCACTTCTGACAGGACCAAAGTCTGTTCAATTGGGCATTTTCTCCATCATGCGATCTCAGCAGTACATCTACAACTACAATCAACAAGGTCCTTTCGGAAACATACTTGTAGGGCGGGTCAAGGCGAGCGATGCCGCATTCGATGCGAACAGATACGAGTATCTCGTCTTCCCGCCAGATAACAAGACCGCTCCCGTCTGGAAGCGAGGCATCCCAACTGTTGCAGGTGCAGCTGAGTACGGCATGCGCACTGCTGAGTCGTCCGGCCGCTTCACCTGTAGCCAGTATGGCAGTGTGATCTGGAATCACTACTTTGGAAAGTACATGCTGATGTGCAATCTATACCTTGACTATTTGTTTTTCTATCTGGCCGAAACCCCGTGGGGGCCGTGGAGTCGAGGATATAAGCTTCTAGGCGATGATTCAGGCTGGCTAGGTTACGGCGTGTCCGCGCATCCATCATACTCAACGAAAGAGAACGAGCTGTTCTTCTCGCAGGGGCCCAACGGACCCCTCAACATGTTCAAGCTCACTATCCACTACTGATCACTTGCGCAGAGCGATGGCAGGTACTCCGCGTCAACCGTGGGCTGAGCCTTCGCAGGTATACTTCGTTCCAGAAAGGTCCGACATGGTGGCGCACATTTGAGCGGTACAGCCTATAGGCAGTATGCAGTGTGATCAGCTTGGCGGAATGTCATCCGGCCTGTTTGCTATCGAAGCTCGGTGATCGTAGAGGTCTGAAATCACTTTGGGAAGGAGAAGCACTGGGCTAGAATATTGGACCTGCATGAATACATGTCCCTTGAGAAGTACAATCCCACGAGGAAACCTTATTCAATGAATCCCTGTACTTGAACCTTTTCGAAAGCCGCACATGGGAGGCGGCACGGCCGATCCTGATCTGTCAAACGTGGGGAGGGCCGGCAAATCCTGCAAGAAGCATCAGAATCCTTCATGCGCGACAGAGTCAGCAAGGTACCACGGTATCATCATGTGGCGTACGGAGAAGTCGCTTTTTGGTCCGTTCCTAGGATGTTGCGCCTTGGTGAGGGATGCGATCTGAATAACTGTGAGCCCCTCGGTATTGATCCGGTCCTCGCTTTCGATCACGTACCTCAGCGTTGGCCCGCTGATTTTAACATGGATATGACGCTGGTTTGGGCTTCATGCAAAGCCACGGATCAACATCGCTCAGCTGATGGCGGTCTTTACGTTCAATGCCGCTTACGAAGTCTCTCGTCGCCCGAGCGACTGCAAAAGCCACTGCAAGACAAGGGCCGAAATCATTTGATCCTCCAATTTTCTTGAATTCATACCGTCAGATCTCTCAACGACTCCGTACAACAACTCTTGCAGGCTTCCAATGTTGTTGAAACGCAATAAGAAACGCAAGCAATTGGGTGTGATTGCGATTGTCGCTGGAGCTGTATTACTTATCTATCTCACTCTTGCCACTCTGAACTATACTACACCGCCATTCGGATATCGAGGCGGGAAACCACCCAAGCTGAGCAAGGACAAGGCTGCTTATAGAAACATCGCCGGTTACGTAGATGTGGACGAGACTCATCTAGAGGCGCTTTACCGTCAGGACTTCGACGAAGATGAGGACCAGATCACGCCAGATAAAATACCCGGCGGCACCGATCTAGTCAAGACTTCTACGAATGACACAAGTACTAGCCCCGATGAGACGGACGACGAGGACGATGAATATGATCCTCTTCCCGACGGCATCGACTACCACGAGGTGTTTTCATTAACCACAATGGACCGCAAGTTCAGCCCCATCTTCACCGGTGGTGTCCCGATCTACAACCCGAACATTATTCCTCATCCTACGGATCATACTTTGTGGATCATGATAGCCCAGCTCGAACAGAGTGGTCAAGACGTAGTGGTATCATCAGAAGTGACCTGCAACCTCGGTCTTCTGAACGATGTCATGGTGTGCACTGCGGAACCTACAGCCATTGCGATCGAGCGGTCCATCACTGGTAATTGCTCAGCAGAACTCGCCTACTTCAATTTTCAATCAGGCCCACGCGATGCACGAATGTGCCACGGGCCTGATGCTCCATACATCTTGTATGGATCTCAATCGTCCTACTCTTGTATCGGGATCTGGATTGAGGATGCACGGATGCTACTTGATGACTTCCATGCTGAGAAGACCGTCGTGCCAAAGCTCTTTACCCACGCAACAGAAGTCCAGAGGCCGCCACCTATAGGCGGCATGGAGAAGAATTTTTTCCTCTTCTGGGACAGTGCAAACAAAGCCTACGTACACCACGATATCTATCCTCATCGGGTTTTTGCCCAGCTGAATTTCGACGGTTCGGTTGGTCCAAATCTCGCTGAGCAATCTGCTAGCAAGGACGACGTGTGTCTGAGCATGTACATGCCCTCCTTGGCTCCTCAGGAGGAATCGATACACCAGGCTACCAATTCGCTTTCCATCACCCTCTGCAAAAAAGCAGACCCTGGTTGTATTGCCACGGATGCAAACACGTTCATATTCACCATTTTCCATCACAAATCGTATCATGACTGGCATAACATCTATGAGCCATATGTTATGGTGTTCCGGCATTACGCTCCTTTCACAGTGCATGCAATCTCTCAACGACCTATCTGGATTCACGGGCGAAATGCACTGACAAGAGACACACAATCGCTTCTGTACAGTGATCCTAGTAAAGAGATCCCCGAAGGACATACTGAAATGTTCTACGTGACGAGCATTAGCTGGAAAACTCACGGACAGAAGTACCACGGCTACCTAGACGATCCGTTATTCTTGGCATTCGGTATTGAAGACACGAGGGCAGGACTGATTGATGTTTTGGCCGAAGACTTGTTCTCGGACTTGGGGTATTGTCCAGGAGAATCCTAGTCGTGTATGATCGCAAAGTATGCTCTGACAGCTGAATTTTCCCAATGACTGTTTTATTCTGTGATTGCAGTCGACAGAGCTAAAGCGTATCTGTGTTCTATGTTTCATGCCAGCAGGGCAATAAGCGGCATGTGTGAAAGTCAACCCATTAAGCTGCAAGCAATCCCATTTCCGATGTCTGATGTTGAGCGGGATAGAAGCAGGAATAATTGGATAATTATGCGATGAGACCAGTGGTCGATAAATCGCTTGCAGAAGCCGAGCCAAAAAATTCCGCAGCCGCAGCAGCAGATAAAGAAAGAGTCATGCAAAGTCAAATCACAAGGGTAGATAACAGCCCTACTAAGTTGCTGCGGAATTAACTTAACAGCATCCGGGCCAGCTGTTGCTGGAGACCCAGCCTAGAACTCGGACGCCACAGCGGGAGCCTACACTAGCTTTCGCCTGGCATATGCAAGCAGTAGCGAGTCATACAAGTATGCAGATGGTCGCACTACTCCAGGAGAGACGGATCCGGGGTAACTTGGTTCAAGACCAATCACTATCCGGCTAACTACAGCGATGTGGTAGGGTAGGTTTTCGCTTCATGCGAATTCTTGATGTGGATATGACGGGGAGAGCGGGGCGACTGAATATGACCCGGCCATTCGTGCTCCGTCATGCATAGCAGCGGTGTGTACGTACCCAAGTTTTGGATGAAGCTATCTCATAGACGTTCGCGAAGTATGGCTAAATTCCTGCCGTGCTAACTTCTAAGCATTTCAAGCTTTTATCACGGATCTCTAATTCAAGCTTGCATAATTTGAGAAAGCCTCCAAATTGATTGATGACGATCAGTGCCGTCTAATCCTGCCGTGTTTGTTGAACATCCTTTAGGTTTCGCAAGCCCTCGATGACAATAGCGTACCTACATATCCAATCCCGGCGTGAGTCCTTGCCAAGACGTTGTACCGGCTGTGTCTGCCCGATCCCTCCCTGTATCCAAAGACCTCATCTCAAGCGTATTGTCCCGTTCTGAGGCAGCAGCTTCAGCTGGTCCGATAGGCATGTCGTTGGCCAGGATCTTGGCCTGACCACCTTCGAGCACTGAGTCCATCGGCTGCTCGCTCTCTTCGCGATCAGTATCTGGGTGCGGGAAATCTGGGGCCGCAGCTTCAGCCGAGTCTGCATGCACAATCGGATTCTGACCAGCAGGCTCTACGGGAGGCCTTTCTCCGACCATATCTGCCCGTGGCGGATCCTCACGTAAGTCCACTGCAGGAAGATCTTGCAAATCACTTGCCGCGTCATTCGAAACTGCTTGATGGTCCGACGCTCCTGAGTTCTGTTGTTCCTTGATGTCGATAATCCTCAGACGTTCTTCTTCTTGGGGACTGTTGAAGAAGGCGGTGTTCGCGTCCCACAGCTTGACACACTCTGCATCCCAGTTACATTTCTCGACCTCGCCGTAGACGGGATGTTTAAATCGAGGATGGTTGGTAGGCCAGGATGATGCATGGAAGTGATGTTTGACCATCGCGCCCTTGCCCTTGTGGTTGCCAGAATCTGAATGACCTGTTCCCGCGGCAAATGCTTCCACAGGGAGAACCAGGATACCACCAACGAGCTTTGCTTCGGTGAGGTCTGTAAACCTGTCCCACGCTACATCTTTGCCAACGGTCTTGGACATCTCTGCGAGGATTGCTATGGTGAAAGCCGAGGGACCTGTGCCTGTCAGGACTTCATTGAAGTCGAGGTGAAGATCGGAGATGGGCTTGTCTTGTTTCCGTGCCAACTCATGAAGCCACTTCATGATGTTCTCGATCAAGCGCATCATGACAGGCAGTCTGGGCTTGCACATGAATGTCCATTGGCAGAAAGATTGCGCTTTTGACCCTAGGACTGGATGAGATGCGAAAGCTGGCTCGTCAACCTCGATCCCGATGACCATGTCCACGTCGGCTTCGTCGTAGGCTTTGGGGATAAATCTTTTGATGGGTCTGATAGCCTCCACGTCGATGTCTGCGTAGAGTCCGCCCTCAACGTACATGATGAGATATCGCAAAAGATCTTGTTTGATGATCTTAGCATTCAGTGATTTGTAAATGCTGATGATATCGGGTCTATTCAGACCCAGCGGTCCATAGTGATGTTCGACATAATAGTCGGCATTGTCATCTGTGAGGACTTCGTAGCGATGACCAGGATTCTTGACGGTCCAGGTTCTCGCTCTCTCGACATCCCTTGTCTCAAAACGTGTTGGGTCGACCTTCCAAGACTGCCAGATCTTTCGAGGAAACTTCTTCGACTCGAGGAGGAGTTCGGGTGGTCCATTGGTGAACCTGTTGAGCGAGAAACATATTATAACACAGACGATACAGAGAACAAGTAGTTGCTGCATCTGCTTCATAAAGAAGGCGCGAAGAGAGGAACTGGAGTTTCGCGACAAGCCGATCATTTTGGAAGTTCTGACTATGAGTGGAAAGGAAGTTGACCGTCAGATGCAATGAAAGTGTTCACTCAAGTCTTTGTCTTGAACCCGCTGGGCAGTACGTACACCGAGAGAGTCAGGTACCTGATATCCATGTACCTTCTGGTGGGGTCAGCTCTGGGAGAAGGTCATGCAGCTACGTGGTACAGGGTTCCTGTCAGGTCTGATGGGTCAGTGGGGTGCGGAAACTTAGTATTGACTATGCCCAGTCGGATGGATAGAGCTTAATGCAGGTTGCTTGGCTTGTGTTTAGCTGAGTTTGAAGTTTAGCCCGTCTGTATCAGACTTAATGCAAGCCTACCTCGGTACCTTTCTTGCGTATGAACTCGGGGCGGCAGGTCTCGCCCGATGATCGGGATCAAGACTAACTCGGTGGGACATGGCAATCTTCTCAAGGTCAGGTACCGTCGAATAAACTTTGCTGTCCCCAGATCACCAATCAGGGCGCATGAAGTGGCAGTATCTCCTCCGGCAGCTGGAGCTTGCAGCTGTGAACAGTCGGCTTCCCCGTACAAGGGTGAATGCAGAGTAGGTCCATTGATCCAACCTAGACACAGTCAGATCCAGCTGAGCTCTTGACATGACACTGAATCAGTTGGTACTGCATGCTCAGGGCTTGCTCCCCTCCTCTGCGGTTGCGTACCAGAACTACTTCGGCAGCAATTGCAATCTGAAAGCAGCTTGTGTTGTTCCAGATGCCCGCCACATTGTACGAGATCAAATCGATCGTGCCGTGCTGACTGGTTAGCTCAAGCCATTGCTGGACGCCAAACCATGAGAGAATTCTTGCCCGAAGATGAAATTTTATTCATCTCAGTCCGCACATAGCTAGATCTTCAACATATACAACGCAACCCTTTCGCGCACTCGAACAGCTCTCCCACATACTCGAGCCACCTTGCTTCTGACAATGTCTGAGAAACCACGAGATGTCATGTCAGTCGAAGAAAACTTGCATGAGATAGAAGCGATGCTGGGCAATCATGGTCTTCAGCCCCAAGTCAGAAGATCATGGTCGATGCCCTTCGCTTCGGCAGTTCCTGCATCAAACCTTGGCGACAAAGACAAAAAGGTCACCAAGACTGAACTCCATCGCACAGCATATCTCGATGGTCTTCGCGGCTTTGCTGCACTTCTTGTCTTTAGTCTGCACCATCAGGTCTGGGGACACTCCGGAACAGGTGGAGAGTTCGTTCTCGAAAATGCTTTCGGCTGGAACGGAGTGTACCAGCTCATTTGCTTTCCTGGGATCCGTATATTGTTCTCCGGAGGACATCTTGCGGTAGCCATCTTCTTTGTCATTTCTGGCTACGTTCTCTCAGTCAAGCCTTTGACTCTGCTGCAATCGGGAGACACAATGAAAATGTCCGAGAACCTGGCCTCAGCGCTGTTCCGCAGATGGCTTCGACTGTACATACCTGTTGCTGGTACTACATTCGCTTGGATGACGTCTTGGCACCTACTGAACATTCGATCCGGTAACCCTATCGCTGAGATGCCGGAGTCAACCTATCTTGGCGAGGTCTGGAAGTGGTATTGCAACTTCAAAAACTACAGCTTCGTCTTCGATGGGGAGCCCACGAACATATACAACGATCATACGTGGTCAATCCCGAAGGAGTTTAGAGGCTCCATCGTTATCTATACATCACTGTTGGCATTCTCTGGCTGCAGCAGGAACTATCGGCTTCTGTGCGAAATGTGTCTTCTCTACTACTTCGTTTATATCGTCGATGGATGGTATTGTGCTCTCTTCATGGCAGGGATGATTCTGTGCGACCTTGACCTACTTGCAAGTCGTGGTCAGCTTCCCCGGAGGCTACACGCTTTGAAGCAGCACAAGACCTGGATTGCGTACATCTTTTTCGCAATCGGTCTCTATCTTGGTGGCGTGCCATCTATCACGGAGGATCTCCGACACCTCAGAGATTCTCCAGGCTGGTATTACCTGTCTTTTATGAAACCGCAAGCTTTCTGGGACTTCAGATGGTTCTTCCGCCTCTGGGCCGCAGTCTTTGTCGTTGCTTCAGCACCACACATTCACTGGCTCAAAAGATTCTTCGAAACCCCCTTTTGCCAATATCTCGGTCGAGTTTCCTTTGGATTCTACCTCGTTCACGGTCCTGTTCTCTGGACTCTGGGTGACCGGTTATATGCAGCCAGTGGCAGAGTCCGCGAAGGACATATTGGAATCGCTCCTGATTGGATCAACCTGATGCCCTTGCCGGGGGTCGGACCTTTCGGTCTTGAGATCAACTATCTCGTGCCACAGTTTATCTCTCTAGCATTCACTTTGTGGCTTGCCGAAATTGTCACTCGATGCCTGGATAAACCAAGTCTGTATGTGACACAGCGGCTCTACAAGAAAGTGATGGTTCACAGTGAGAGTTCAGGATCGCACTACAATTGGAAGCGGGAGTTCAAAGATTGAGCTTAGGTGGGTTTTGTGATGCTGGGATGTATAGATACAGATAGTCTGAGTAAGCATGCAGTTATTCGGTCCTGGTCGAAGGAATTAATGAATGGTCCAATCGGCATTTCTCGCACACATGACATTGCTTTTGTGGCCTCCAGACCCTCCTACACATTCTGGCGCCACGAAAAGTCGCTTATGGTCGACTCTTCTACATGTTCAGGAAGCTTGTGGCCATGCTTCCAAAAGGAAAAGGTCAGTGGGAAGCAAGCCACAGGGATACCGCAGCTCCTTCTGTGGCCCACCGGCTGTGGAATGCAATGTCAGCTCTGCAGCATCAGAATCAATAGTGCCTCAATAGTTCGAATGCATGGTTTCGATATGTAAGGTGTACTCATGGCTGAAATAAAGAATTTATAGCATGCTGCACCGTCAGCTGCAACGCATGCGAGATTAGAGCTACCTGAAGTCTGCATGATAGTGTGCCACACTTTGAGCCCGTGGTGCAGATGCGCTCTCAAGCCACTATCGATGTCAGCAAATGCTTTGCAGGAGTATCGTGCCGTGTCTGCATGGGCTTGTTTGGGCAATAGTGTCTGGCAAGGAACGGTTCTTATCTTTAGTTTAACTCCAGCCAACAGCCAAGGCGCTATCACTGCTGCGTACTGTATGACAGACGGGAGTTACATGCCACGCTGGGGCCAGCTATCCAGCTCTGCCGGGTCTCATCAGGTACTGCATGCAGCGTCCTGTTACACTTTGATTGCTGCAGCTCATCAAGCCCTCTTAGGTCGAGAATGATGCTAGGTAAGCCCAGAGGCTGGAAGCGTAAGCCCTTCTGGACTGTTGGGGTACCATCCTTGCGACCTTTGTAAGTATATAGTTTGATCAGGTGTCCTTACCTTGGATCTTTCAGACATTCAAAGCCAACATGAGGTTGTCCAGTATCCTCCTACTCATTTGGGGAACATGTATATCAGCAGCTATCCTGCCTTCTTGTGGAGTATGACTTACCTTGGTATTGACCAATTTTATTGATCACTGATGCCATCACAGAATAGCTGCGTTGCTCGAGCGATCAAAAAGACAAATTGTGCGCCCAATGACAGCAATTGTATCTGCAGATCGGAGCATTACCTGGGATATCTACAATACTGCTTCATCAAGAAGTGCAGTGCCGCAGATAAAGATGGTATGTGCATCTTTACAACCATCAAATGCGATCCCAAGCCATACTGATTTAGAAAGACGCTCTCCAAATCGCTACCAATTTTTGCGACATTGTGCTCGAAAGTTCTGTCGAAGAGGGTGCCTCAGACGTATCTTTGAAAATTCAAGGACGCAGTTCGCCAAAAAGTTCTGAAAAAGCTCCTAAGAAGAACAATCCTCCTGCAAAAGGGCATACCCCACCGCCACCATCACCTCCTTCACCATCGCCGACCACATGGTTTACTCCCACTCCTACTCAAACAGTCATCTCCTGATACTCAATCTTCGTTCTATCAAAGACCCGAGCGCTCCGAATTATTGCTAGGATGATGTGCAAAGATCGCCGCAACCGTCTGAGCGATGTTAACGGCAATTTTCCATTCATTTTTCAGCTGCCATTCTTGCAAGTACTGACAATTCCTTGCTCTATCCTTGTTCCTGCTCATCTCAGTTTGATCTTTTTCGTGTTTTCAAGATTTTAATGAGTTTTGACTTGCTTAATGGGATCCGTTAACCCATCTTCTAGTTTTCTATTTCTATGTCTCTCTATATCTTATTGTTTCTAAGACTTATCTATTCTTCTATCTTAGTATATTGGTACTTGCCTAGCTAATAGGTAGGGGGACCTTTCGCAGAAAGGTCTTCCGGATTAGGTATAGCAGGGAAGCTTAGCAGGCTCAAATAGGAAATTTTGATGTGAAAGATCTTCCGAAAGACCCATTTTGTAACTTATACAAATCTTGCTAAATATTCCTAGAAAAGAAGGTAAGCTACAATTCAGGCAGTGTAGCATCAATTGCACTACTTAGGATATTAACACTAACCGCAGAACAAAAGGAGATGAGGGCTCGTCGGCTTTTCTTACTTTCTTCGCTCTAGTACGTGATTGGCTAGGATCTGTGGGGAAACTTCAAAAAC
>SWBL01000520.1:0-24524 GCA_024195585.1 Aureobasidium sp. EXF-3400
TGTCCAGCACACCAACGGCGATGCCTGGCTCGAGGCTCAGGGCCAGAAGTACTCGCCCTCGCAAATCGGTGGTTTCGTCCTCGGAAAGATGAAGGAGACTGCTGAGTCTTTCCTTGGCAAGACCTGCAAGAACGCCGTCGTTACCGTTCCCGCCTACTTCAACGACCAGCAGAGACAGGCCACCAAGGACGCCGGTCAGATCTCTGGTCTTAACGTCCTCCGTGTCGTCAACGAGCCCACTGCTGCCGCCCTCGCCTACGGTCTTGAGAAGGAGAGCGACCGTGTCATTGCCGTCTACGATCTTGGTGGTGGTACTTTCGATGTTTCCATCCTCGAGATCCAGAGCGGTGTCTTCGAGGTCAAGTCGACCAACGGTGACACCCATCTTGGTGGTGAGGACTTCGATATCACCCTCGTCCGTCACCTCGTCCAGCAGTTCAAGAACGAACAGGGCATCGATCTCTCCAACGACCGCATGGCCATCCAGCGTATCCGTGAGGCCGCCGAGAAGGCCAAGATTGAGCTTTCGTCTGCTCCCCAGACCGACATCAACCTTCCCTTCATCACCGCCGATGCCTCTGGCCCCAAGCACATCAACAGCAAGATGACCCGTGCCGAGCTTGAGAAGCTTGTCGGTCCTCTGATCGACCGCACTGTCGAGCCCGTCCGCAAGGCTCTCAAGGACGCCAACATGCAGGCCAAGGACATCCAGGAGGTCATTCTCGTCGGTGGTATGACCCGTATGCCCAAGGTCACCACCTCGGTTAAGAGCATTTTCGGCCGTGATCCCGCCAAGTCGGTCAACCCCGATGAGGCTGTCGCCATTGGTGCCGCCATCCAGGGTGCCGTTCTTTCTGGTGAGGTCACTGACGTCCTCCTTCTCGATGTCACTCCTCTTTCCCTCGGTATTGAGACCCTTGGCGGTGTCTTCACCCGTCTGATCAACCGCAACACCACCATTCCTACCAAGAAGTCTCAGGTCTTCTCCACCGCTGCTGACTTCCAGTCCGCCGTCGAGATCAAGGTCTACCAGGGTGAGCGTGAGCTTGTCCGCGACAACAAGCTCCTCGGAAACTTCCAGCTTGTTGGTATTCCTCCTGCCCACCGTGGTGTCCCCCAGATCGAGGTCACCTTCGACATTGACGCCGATTCGATTGTCCACGTTCACGCCTCCGACAAGTCCACCGGCAAGGACCAGTCCATCACCATTGCCTCCGGCTCTGGTTTGAGCGACTCCGAGATCGAGTCCATGGTCAACGACGCCGAGAAGTACGGTGCTGCTGACAAGGAGCGCAAGGCTGCCATTGAGGCCGCCAACAAGGCCGACAGTGTTCTTAACGACACTGAGAAGGCTCTCAAGGAGTTCGAGGACCGCCTCGACAAGGCTGAGGCTGACCAGATCAAGGAGAAGATTGCCAGCCTCCGTGAGTTCGTTGCCCAGAACCAGTCTGGTGAGGGTACCGCCACTGCCGAGGACCTCAAGGCCAAGACCGACGAGCTCCAGTCCGCCTCCCTTACTCTCTTCGACAAGATGCACCGCGCCCGCTCCGAGCAGAAGCAGGAGTCTGGTGAGGGTGAGCAGAAGCAGGGTGGTGAGGGCGAGCAGAAGCCTTAAATTTGAGGCTTTTGATCTCTCTTTCCTCTCCTCGCGCAATTTCGGATCCGAAGTAATTGCTTCGACCTCCTGATACCCCCGACTTCTCTGTATACATATTTCCTCTCTCGCCCACCTGGTCCGCCATGCACACGACCAGTTCTCTTCGCGACGTCTCCTCTCCGGAAGGGTCTCGCGCCTTGTCTTTATTATCGCTGTACTTTTGTGTAAAATTGCTCTCGAGAAAAAGGGAAGGCACGTGGAATTCACCAAAAACTGGAGTTTGACGTGGTGGGATGTTTCGAGGTTACGGCCTTATGTCATGTTTGTACTTTTAGATTTTGTTTTATCTGAGCGCCTTTTTGTTTCTTCTTCACATCATTATTGTTCTTGCATCTCTTCCTCTAGCGAGGATCTTCACGAAAGAGGTCGTTTGGGTATATGCGGAAAGACACCATTGCCCATCTGACTCTTGTTATAACAAAAAGTATATGAACGATCAATCTCTACTCCAAAAAATGTCCCACGATCATTCTATGTACATCAATGTTAATCGAAATGCCACCTCGGAGGACCGATTTTCCGTAATCCTTGTTGCGTTGTACCCCGTAGAGGGTGGTCAGAGGAGGATAGCGGGGTCATTGCTGACGGCCTATAATAAATCACTAGGTTTCCATGAACTTCTTCTTCTATGTCTACCATACTCTATTCATCTTTCTACTTGCAATAGCCTACAATGCCACTTGCACACAAGAACGGCCTCAGATTAGAATACGCGAGAGCAGAAGACGCCGAAGCGATTGCACCACTCTTCGCCCTCTCCTTTCATGACCATGCCTATTTCAGACGCATGTTGCCCGACACAACAGAAAGTCGTTCCGCGTGGGCAGAGGTGTTTCGATTCACATGCAAAGACCCATACACCATCTGCTTGAAAGTCACAGACGAGAAGACGGGCAAGATTGTCAGCCATGGGCGTTGGGTGAAGCCTAAGAAACAGGTCGAAGATGAACAGCCAGGACATGAAGAGGAGAGATGGAGTGCTCTTGATCCATGTCTTGATGTAGAGACTGCTGATGCCTTATTTGGGTCATTTGCGAAGAATAGACAGGAGATGATGGAGGAGCGGAGACATTATTGTAAGTATGGCTATAGAGGACCTTGATATCGATCTACTGATACACGTACTCAAAGACATGGAGCTCCTCATGACTGCTGGAGAACACAAGGGCCGTGGCGCAGGGGGTATGATTTTGGAACATGGAACTGCGTTGGCGGACGAGGAGCAGGTTGAATGCTACATTGATGCTAGTCCAGCTGGAAGGCCACTTTACGAGCGACATGGCTTCGTGTTCACCAAGCAAGAGAAGCTACCCATGGATTATCACTACAATTTTGGAATTAGAAAGGCAAAGGCGGAGAAGAAGGAGAAAAAATGATGGCAAAGGAGAGAGGTGTAGCTAATTAAAGAGCAGTGTTTGAAATCTTGTCAGGGGCGGCTTTGCGGCGATCGGGAGAGGCGCTGCGAGATGGCCAAGGCCCTGCCTGGTCGCATTCATCCCATGTCGCCATTCGTGTTTGCATCCTCAACCTTGGTCTCGTAACCTCTGTCCGCCCTACCACCTGTTCTACCTCTTCTCGTCGCCGCCGATATCTTCGCCAATAGGCCGCATCGCTTCAACACTCGTCGCATCTCCCACGAAAGTCAGCCGTCAAGGCCAAACATTTCCCCAGTCGGCCCCATCTCAAGACCGCGCGTCGAAGAATACACAACACACGACACATAAACAATGCGCTGCCATATTCTGACGACCCTGGCCGCTCTGGCAGCTACTGCCGTCGCCGACGTCAAGTTCACATCGCCTGTTGCTGGTCAACAAATCGCTGGTGGCACGGCCGTTACTTTTACCTGGACTGACGATGGAGCCGCTCCCACCATTGACCAATTCGCTACCTACACGCTGAATCTGATGGCTGGTGGAAACACGGCTGCTACATCTGTACGATCCTCAGGCACAAGCGTCTCCGTGCGAGAGCTGACAAGAGCTACAGTCTTCCATCTTGAGCAAAACTGGCACGTACTCGGGCTTATCTGGCTCTGTTGTCTTCACTATTCCCATCACTCTCGGTAAGACAGCAACCAACGGATAGTATGTTTCCCTGTATTGAGACTCCAGTACTTGCTTTGCCTAACCTTCTCCAGCTACCTACAAATGGTCTCAATCGGCGTTGATGGCGGACAAGACATCGTCTACAGCCCGCGCTTCGGTCTCACAGGCATGACTGGCACTTTCACGGCTGCTCAACTGCAAGGTGTCACCGCCGCTGGTAGTGACACTTCTTTCGTTCCCGAAGCCTCTCATGAGCTAAATTCTGCTGACACTGCTGCTACTGCCGCCACTTCCGTTCCCGAAGCCGGCGTATTCACCGTTCCCTATATGTCCCAGACTGGCCTCATCAAGTACGCTCCTATGCAGCCCCAGCCCGGAACAAAGATCACCGCCAAAACCCCCTCTATGATGAACCCCAGCTCGAGTTTCACCATCTTCAGCACGTATGCGCCGCCCGCCTCCATCACCTTGACTGTGACTGAGTCCAACACGGTGAGCGTCTCGAGTAGAGAGAACCCGGTAAGTCTCTAGTTGTTGATCTCTTCGCGTTTTATGTTGTGCTAACAAGTTTGCAACAGGCCAGCGCTGCTTCTCAACCTACAGCTGCCGATATGAAGAAGTACCTCAATCGCTGGAGGGACTAGCCTTTCTCAGATCATCGGAAACGATATTATCATGGGCGTTTTTGTGTTTTCTGGCTTCTTACAAATAAATGGCATTACCCCCCAGGATGGCGTTCTTTTTAAATCTTTATAACTGGTCCGATGCTCTTGCAAGGAGGTGGTCTAGCATTGAATCAGCGAAATTTTGTATATGCATGAATATTTATCAAATCTGTTCTTACGTACATTGCCTGTCTAGAATACTGAACTCCTGACATCTGCGACACCTCTCAATGCTTGTATAGCCAAATTAGGCAGGCGATCACCGAGGCAGCTCCATGCCTTGGCGTTTCCCGTATCCTCAATCTTGCAACAACACAATCTCTGAGTTTTGTTATCAGAACATCTTCAACAAAAAAGCCGACAGCTTCTTTCAGAGAGCTTTCTCCAACAACTGACTCGTAAACAACAAGCACAAGAAAATGGGACTTGCAAACCACGATCTTCCACCCCCACCAGCGGGCAAATACCCCGCTAAGGCACATGCCAGGCGTGTGGCTGAGTTCATTGCTGAGAATGGTGGTCCCAAGGAGGGTGTTATCTACTTGGAGGCGCAGAAGACTGCTATGGTTGAGGTATGTGGTTGATCGTGTTTCTTCGTCTCTATTCAGTCCGCGAACAAAAAGAAGGAAAGAACGCTCGGCGTGATGTTCAAGCTGTGATTGAGAGCAGAGAGTGAATATGACTTTTATGAGAAGCTCATTGCTGATTGTATGGATTTAGGATGATGATCAAGCTGCACACTTCCGGTAAGAATATTGTCCTTTCTGACAATAAATCGTAGAGACTAACGTCTTTCTAGTCAACGTAGATTCTTCTTCTACCTCTCTGGATGCGCTGTTCCGGACTCATATCTCGCCTACGATATCAAAAACGACTATCTGACTCTTTTCATTCCTCCTATCGATCCTGAAGATGTCATCTGGTCGGGTTTGCCGCTCCTTGAGAAGGAAGCAATGGAGAAGTCCGCGATTCGCTTCTTGCTGATTAGACCACGACTAACTTGAGTTAGGTTCGATATCGATGCATGCAAACCGTCGACTGAAGTCAACTCGTACCTGACGTCTCCTGAGACTCCTCATGGCACTATTCTGGCCATTCCCAAGCAGGTAGCAGATCACATCACCTTCCTCTCCTTCGAAGAGACCAATTGGGACCTCCTGAAGAACGCCATCGAAAGATGCCGTGTCGTCAAAGACGAGCACGAAATCGGACTTATCCGTCATGCCAACGCCATCTCCTCACACGCCCACACCGAAGTAATGCGTATGGTCAAAAACGCACGCAACGAGAGAGAACTCATGGGCACTTTCGTAGGCGCCTGCATCAGCAATGGCGGCCGCGAACAAGCATACGGCTGTATCTGTGCTTCCGGCCCCAGCGCTGCTACTCTGCACTACGTCCACAACGACCTGCCTCTGTCCGAGAAGCTGAATCTGCTTATCGATGCTGGATGCGAGTACAACTGCTATTGCTCAGATATCACCCGCACATACCCCCTGCAAGGAAAATTCACAAAGGAAAGCAGAGAGATCTACGATATCGTCGATGAAATGCAGGCAGAGTGTATGAAAGCTCTCAAAGCCAATGTCATGTGGGAAGACCTGCACGCTCTCGCTCACGAAATCGCAATTGACGGGTTGCGTCGTCTGGGCATCCTTAGCGGTGGAAACAAGAAAGAGCTTTTCGACAGCAGAGTTTCTACTCTGTTTTTGCCTCACGGTTTGGGACATTATCTCGGTATGGATACACACGACTGCGGCGGCAATGCAGACTACGAAGATCCGGATCCCATGTTCCGCTACTTGCGTATCAGAGGCACTGTTCCTGCAAACTCAGTCGTGACAGTCGAACCTGGTCTTTACTTCTGCCGTTTCATCATTGAGCCGGCACTCAAGGAGGAAAAGTATGCCAAGTACATTGACAAGGCTGTCTTGGAGAGATACTGGGATGTTGGTGGTGTGCGTATTGAAGATGACGTTTTGGTCAAGGAGGACGGGTGTGAGAATCTGACTACGGCACCGAGGTCTTGGGATGAGGTTGAAGCTTTGATTCATTCGGCGTAGATGTTTCCAAATCCACTGAAGAGGGACAATTTTGCGGTTGAGCGCGTGTGTTTCATGGTGCGGACTTGTCGAGTTAGATAACACGCTTACTGCATTCCATATTAATACATCTGACATTACTCGTTAACTAAAAATAATACAACAAATAACCTCCAATGGGTATCAAATCAAACAATATTGCTAAATCATAGTCGACCTGCCAACTTTCCACGAAATCATATCCTCTCGCCATGGATTATCAAACTCGTCAACCTCGTGTTGACCGAGTTTCTGTTTGCGCTTGGCAGACTCCTGCTCGAGTTTCATGGCTTGCTGATGAAGACTACTTCGGCCTCCGAAAGTGCCGTGCTTGCCTGGATTGCCAGAAGAATTGTCTTTGGCCCAGCCGTCGAAACCTTTGCGTCTGTCGGATTGTACGCTTTCTTTGCTGACATTGCGGTGATGGCCGTGCAGAAGAGGGCTTTTTGATGACCGCGGTGATTTGGAAGACTGCTCTGTTGGGGTGAGATTGGCTGAGCGGGACTTGTCTTCATCGCTGCTAGGGTTGAGGTGCTGGTTGTGTTGGACGTGGTCGAGATGTGAACCCCAGCCATCACCGCCGGCGAAGATGTCCTTGATACAGTCGTCGGCTCGCAATTCCTGTGGTCGCGAGTCAGTGGTTGGTTCGTGGAGAGTGTACAAAAGAGTTGAAGTACCCCTGGCTGAGCCACCCAAGATGCGGCTAGTGTGCGACGGTACATGTCTTGTAACTCGCCATGCTCGCGGCTTTTGCTCAATAACGAAGGCATAGTACTGCCCTCATCGGTGGTTTCTGTGACCTCGGAAGACATTATGCCAGCGATTCCACCGAAGACAGGAGCAGTGCGCAACGGAGGACTGTGCTGTTGTTTAGAAAGATGGCAGAGCGATGGCAGGGTTAAACGTACGCATAGTAATTTCGATCACCCTCGAGATGCTTGAGCTGTAAAGAAATCTTCAAAGTGCTGTTGATCTTGCTGTCCTGCATGAGGTAACGTCGGGTGACGCCTTCTTCGGAGTCGTGATTGTGGTCATTGGTATCAACATATTCGGCGAGATTGAGCTTGATGTTTCCCAGAGTGATGCGCTCTCCTTTGCCGCTGCTAGAATATTCTTGTATGATTTCGAGATGAATCCACAGCTCTTGCAACATCTGGTCCTTGCCGATAACAAGGCGCACGGGAGTCTGTTTCTCGTAGTCGAAGACAACCTTGTGATCCTTGATGTTGCACTTGGTGGTGCGACCGCGATGTTCGGCAGCGCTCGACGAGGGGAGGTGCCATTTGACGAAGCAGGTGCCGGATACCAGGGGAACGTTGTTCAGGTCGTAGATCTTTAGTTTAAAGTCGAAGCGTGGCTATACGTCGAAGGCACAATCAATACAGGAACATGTGTGTTGACTCGGGATGGTGGACATACACGACGGGCCTTTGGGACTGTGAGGGTCAGCGTTTGGGCCCTCAGGGCGGCCGCCATTGAACTTGTCCGGCCTCACCAAAGGTCTGCATCTCTGGCACGGGCGGCAGGGATGGCTTAAGTAAGAGCGGTCCAGATAGACACGGCAGCAGCGGTTAGATACGCCAGGGTGGGCGCGGGTTATCCGATGATTTGTGATTTTGTGCTGACCGGTGGGTACCTGGTCGTACGGAAGGAGCGGCATTCATCGTCAGCAGCGGCATGTGAAGATGACGACGGTGCGTTCGGCCCGAAACTCGGCGATAAGATAGGCTCCAATGCTAGTGCCAAGATTACAGATTCGAGGTTCGCATGCTTCAGGAAATTGTAGATGGTGGTGCTGCCTTGGTCGCGTGTAGACTGTCTGTCTTGATGTTACGCCCGTCATCAGCCAGGGACGCGTCGACATGTCTGCGATGCAATCTGCGCCTTGTGCTCCGACAGATCCACCACCGTCGTTACCAGTCCACCGATGAATCGCCCCTTCCAACTCAAGATTTTCCTGCTTCGACATCTGCGCCTTCTTCTGAGCAGCAACAGCATCCACAACCCTCGCGTCTGAGACTCATCCGTACCCACGGCAACCATGGAAGAATCCGAGGCAGAAAGGGTGGCCAGAGGCGTGTCGAATCGTCCGAGTCCTTGTCCATTGCTAGTTTAGGTCAATCTTCTGAAGTCATTGTTCTACGTGACTTGCACGAGCCCCGTCCAGGAAAGAAGACCCAGAATCCCAATGACAAACCCATCAACCATGCCGAAAGTGCTGAGCCCAAGCCGCCTGCTCTGACTGGCCGCGACATTGAGAACATGTCGGGCAGAAGAGCACTTCGCCCGAGACCAGCCGAAGTATTCGAGTCCATCGACGCCTTGAGGCCTGACGAGGGCATCCATGTACTCACCGACGACGAGTTCCGTCAAGTTTTTGCTGCTCTGAACAAAGGCTACACTATAAGCCAACTGAAGGGCTACTTGGTGCACAAGACTGCTCCTGCTAAGCCTGCTTCGTCCAAGGCCAACAAGTTTCGTCGTGTTCCATCCGAGCCAAATGAGCTTGCCTATACCGAGATCAGCAGCACAATCAATGCCCTACAGAACCTCAAACGCACCGCCTGGCATTCTGGTACCACTTCTATGACCAAGCGCCTGCCCGTGGTCGACTTCTCTATGTCAATCGGTCGTAAGATGAACAACAAAGACGATGTGATAGAATCCATTCTGCGTCATGCTTGGGCTCTCGGTATCGAGGAGGAGCAAGCAGCCATCGGTGAGATGGAGTTTCTGCTCTCACCCATGCAGTTTGGTCTGCTGCTCACAAAGAACTCTCAGACCTTGCAGCCTCTGCTCGAGAGCTCCAAATTCTACAGAAATTCGCGATTTCAATTACACCAAGTCGAACGCGTTATACGAATCGTAGGCCCGAGAGCTGAGGCTGAGGCCATCGCCCACGTCCTGACCGAAGCTTATGCTCCTGCCAGGAGCGCTGATATCAACCTCGAAACATTTCATGACGCCCTGCAACGAAATTCTTCGCCACTGACGCTACGGGATATATTGTCCCCTGCTCAACTAACTAACATCATGAACTTGACGAGGACCTACATTCATTACGACTTCGATGCCAAGCGCCTTCGTATTGCCAGTTTCGTCGATGTCGCCATCAACGATGCTCATCGTCTTCTTATCGCTCTCTTGCCCTCAAATTCCCGCGCCAGAGTTACGCACCTCTACGATTCGCACAAGGCCGACGACTGCCGACTTGAAGCCCTCATAAGCACAAAGAATCTGCCTTCTCATGCCAAGCATCGCCAACTCGGTCGTTGGGTTACTACGTCACCCTGTGTCAGGCAGTCTGGTACTGATCCAACTCTCCTGGATGCTGGACATGATGAGGATTCTGGTGGAAGCGCTCTCAAGTACTCACCAATCTCACCTCTGCAAAGTCATAGTCCCATCATTGAGGAAGCCGTTACCCTCCTGAAATCCCGCCTGGATCCTTCACGTCTGGATCCTTCAGAAGAGGATGCACCTGAGATAGAGTCTCCAATCTGGCCGAGAAAGCCTCGTGTAACCCTCTGGAGGGCGCGTGTCGGCCTATCGTTGCATGATCTTAAAGACAAAAATCACTATCCTGGTCTAAATGGTCTGTCCTCGAGTCTCGAGGACCCGGCAGCATTTCCTAAGCAGGTCTTCTCCTTTCAAGTTCCCAGTCTTGTCGGACTTCTGTCTACTGGTTCTCGCTCAAGGCCTTGGACTCGGGACCCTTTCGAACGCACTGCGCTTACAGCTCACCTGATCCCTTCTCCCCTTGAGAAGACAGGTATCTCGGCTTCTGCTACTCTGCCCACTGTGCAACTTCGATTTTGGGTTGAAGGAACTGCTCGACCATTTGCCGACGATACGCGCATGTCTGCTACACTCCCCGATGGCAAGCACATTGTCTTTAGAGATATCCGCGCCGTCATTAATAGGGAGACTGTACAGGTGAATCTGCCATCTCATCCTGCTGACTTGCGCTTCGAGCGTGAAGAGGTCATGGGCTCACGACACGACATCAAGGATTCGAGAATCAGGACATTCATCGAAGCAATATTCGAAAGCATGGCGACTGATGCCGCTTTACGTGCTCCCCCAGCTCTGCAAATATCTGTTCCACAAATGTATGTTGGTGCCAGAAGTGATTCATTTTTCGACAGCCCGCAACATGCCGCTGGCGTCGAGACTCTTAGCGGGTCGGAGGAAGTCAACCAGGGCCAGACAGTTGTCGCCAAATACCTTTTTGCTGGTTTCGAGTATCAAGAGCAACGCAGATATGATCTCAGAGTGCTTGGGCCAGACTATAGTGCAACCGTCTACAACACCGAGGCAGGCATGACGGGCGGACGACGTCTTGAACTCAGCTTGGACTATAGTGGCAAGCGTCTAAACGACATTGAAGAACGTGGTAGCGCTGTGGATAAACTCGCGGATGCATCGGTCAACGTGATCAATTCTCTTGCGCAGTTTCAAGTCAAAGAGCCATTGGATCGCCATGGCATGAAACATGTTATTCTTGACATGTCCAGCAGGTCGCAATCGGACATTGCCAAGCCGAAGAGCTTGAGCAATAAGAATGGTCGAGCTACGTATCGCTCGACAACGGTCGAACCCAGGCAAGACCGCGACTCGGCCCACGAGTTAAAGGATCCCTCGACAGACGAGGCAGGGCGTGCTGCCGGAGAAGAGGCACTGCAAGCACAGGTCACCAATGACGGGAACTCGTCAGTAATGGAAAAGGTCGCGAAGCAAGAACAGGGGGTTGAGCTGGATACCGACCAAGATCCTCGAGTGGAAGAAGTTGCATCAGATGAAGGATCCACGCCAGAGACCATCGCAATTGAAAAGCCGGAATCGCAAACCAGGACTTTCGATGCTGATGTGGAGCATGGTGTTACGCCTCTCACCAAGCAAGAGTCAAGTGCAGAGGTATCTACTTCGACTTCGACCTCGAGCACGATAGAGCAAGACACATCTGAGCAGATGTCCACACAAGCATCGCCTGAGCCCGAGACACAAGAAGTCAAGGCCGAGGAAGCAAAAGCCCCTGAAGCAGAACCCTTGAGTGTTCGGCTAAGACGCATGATGGGTGGTGGTGCCTAAAGCGCATTTTAAAACTCCCATCTCATGAATAGAAAGAGTAAAAGCATTGCAAGAAAAAGCAGTCCCCCCTTTTTCACTTCTTGTAGAATATACATATACTTCTGTAACATTAGACCCTTTTTGGACAAACACACAAAGACGTTTGTTCTTTTCCACAAAGTTACCATCCGAGAAAATCATTTTCTGAAAGTTTGAAAAGTCCTTATATATTAGACGGTTCAGGATCCTGTCCTGTCTGTTTCGTCCTTTTGTGTCTTCGTATGTGAGAGAAAGGGTGTTCAAGGGGAAGGTAGGATAAACTACAAGAAGGTGGGCTTTTTGGGTTAGCAAAGCAAGCAAAGGATGATCCATCCCAGTTCATTCCTGCCTCATCATGTCAGGCAAATCAAGCCGTCATCCAAATTTCAGGATCGATCGAGGAAATCGAAGGACTCAAGGCAAGCCATTGGGGACTGGCGCGACTAGAAGAAGGAGGAGGAGGAGGAGGAGGAGGAGGAGGAGAAGGAGGAGGAGGAGGAAGAGAAACCCCTCTCAATCGAATCATTGAATCCTCAAGCGCTTCTCAGTAGCCGGGGACGCAGTATCATCAGAAGCAGCAGCCGCATTCTACACAGCACTGACACGCGGTCTCTTGCGACCACCACCAATGGTAGTCTCCGTTCTTGCAGTTCTCTTCTCCTGGTTATCCAGCACCAAACTAAGCACATCGAAACCGAACTGCGGGAACTCGAGACACATGCTGCGGAACTCCTTTTCGGCCTCGTGGCGCAGGACGTGTGATCGTGTTGCCCAGAAGGCGGCGACGGGCCTGCGGATGCTCTCGTCGGTGGTCTCGGTGTGGCCGTAGACGTAGCGTGCGTACTCGATTTCGCCGCGGGCGGTGCTTTGTGTGAGGTGGATCTTCTTGTGTGCGAGGGTTGCCAGGGCAGGCACGCCGAAGCGCTGGGCTAGTGTATAGACGCGGGCGTGACGTAGAAGGGCCATGCCTTCGGTGTCTGGGACGGGGATCTCGGGGTCGGTCTGGAGGGAGGAGCCGCTGAGGGTGGGGAAGTAGTCATTCTTGTAGAGGAACTCGAGGAAGCAGGCAGCTGCGGTCAGGTCCTCTTCGGGGAGCTCAATGCGACGCTAGAGAGAGAGTCAACATTGCGACAGAGAGGGTGGTTGAATGGCATATAGTCTTACGTTCTCGGACTCGGCCAGAGCAGCGATCTTCTCGTCCAAGACGGGACTCTGCTCCAGGAGACGCTGGTGCGCGTGCAGAACAGTAACGTTGTCTTCGTTGCCAACGGAGAGCTCGATGATGGGTGATTTGAGGTAGCTGTCGCGTCGAATCATTACTCGAAGCTCGACGCGTAGTGTTCGCGGTCGCTCACTCTAGAAAAGTGACGCGGGCAGGGACATCTGGCTCAATGTTCTCGAGACCGCTAGGCTCGATGTCCTGCTGCTCGGTGCTCGGCTCGGCGCTGTTGTCGGGCTGGGTGCTCTCGTCCTGACCGCCCATGTCGACGTCCTGGCTCTGAGTGGGGGCGGGAGTGTTGTTCTCGCTGGCGTCAATGACAACCTCGGGTTCAGCCATTGTGAAGATCTAGTCTGAGGAGTGCTGAACGAGCTGTAATTGAGAGAGTGAATGCGAAAAGACGCGTCGAAAAAGCGATTGAATGGACGCTAAGCTGATGGTGAAGCTGCTGAAGACGACGCGCGCGAGACCCGACAGACTTGCGCCAATCCTTCCTTCCACTTGAACCGAGCTCGAAGCATCAATCTTCAGACGAGTCCAAAGTCTGTCTATCACATGCCTACTACAACGCACAACACAGCAATATGGACTCGGCAACCATAAAAGACGTATTTACAAGCGATAATCTACTTCTTTGAACCTCTCGCCGGTGCTGGGAACTGGCCTCTCTGCACGTATTGCCCACAACAACCAGTCCTCGAGCGGGACAAACACGCAAAACACCCTGTTGCTCATGAAGGCCGCCGATACGTACGCCGTTGCGACCAAAGCATCCAGGAAGTAGTGATTGGCTGTCGCGATGATGGCCGTCAAGATCAACATCGGGTATCCAACTCCAAGAACAAGGTAGAAGGACTTCCATGCCCAACTCTTGCTCATCTCGCCATGCTCTAGCTTTCTACCGAACATTCCCGAATGGTACATTATGGTACACCCGACACAGAATGCATATCCAAAGTGCATACTCGGCATGGCTGCGAGACTGTTGACATACTTGCCGCTCATCCACACTGACTGCGCATCATCATGCCTGACTGTATCCAGAAAGCCATACTCTTTTGGCAGCAGTCGCGGAGGCATGCAAGGATAGAAGATGTATGTTGTGAAAGCCATCAAGTTGGTCAGGTTCATGGTGCGGCGCACCATTGCGAAGACGGAATGCGACGGCGCGACGTAGTAATACCATGCAATGAAGCCCACCGTACCAGGTATGTGTATCAATGCGTATACCTTGTTCAACCAACTCAGTGCACCCTGGTGGTTCTGCATGAACCATTGTTGCACCTTCAGCTCATGAGGGAACAGAAAGCTGAGGAATCCATATTGCTCAAACTCCAAGATAGCAAGCCCATGGCTCTCAGCTACTGTCCAGATACCTTTGCCAGCGAAGACTCTTTGCGATAGAATGGCTGTCATACGATAGAAGGCGTAGTTGATGATCCAGTAGAACATTTCTAACAGGAAGGGGAAGCGCTGTAGCACTCGACTATGCATGTTGTTCTTGAATCTGGAGGTATTGGGAGTTCTGAACGTGAGACCGAGCAATCTTCGCGTCTTGGGTGAGTGCTTGGTTGCAGTCATGCGTTCTTGTGTGTCGATCTCGTCGCGTTCCTCGTGAACCAAAAGCTCGTCTGTTGAGCGAGCAGCGTCGTCCCCGTCCAGAATTGACTTGTAAATCTTAGGCTTGCGTCCAAAAGCTCGGAATCCCTTCTTTCTGGTCATGATCATGGCTCCGAAAAGGATCACTACAACCATCTGCGAAGTTCACTGTCAGCTTCCTGTTTCTTGATCAGTGGCGTTCATCCGTACCAATGGCTCAGCCCAGCCAGGCAACTTCCATGCTGGATTGCTACTCCATGGAGGCTCAGTCGTCGTCAGATTTGTGGTCGTGATGTCCATCGTAGACACGATTGAGTCGAGTGTCACAGAGGTGGGTGAATGTGATGACAGCAGCAGATTTCGACCTTATCAAGTCGCGTGACAAAGAAATACGGCTGGAGCGGAATATTCTTCGAGATTCCGGCACATGCAAGGAAATTAGTTGTTCGTCCAAAGATGCCGGTTTCGAAAAGATGGCTGGAGAACAGTCTGTTACACAGGTGAGACAGGGACGATCAGGGAGCATAGGTAATATAAAACAAGAGAGAGAATCTTTGTTGATTAAAGCTCGACGAAATACAACAGCTCCCTGAATGTTCCTTCCTGTTTGAGCGCTCGCACGTTCCGGTTCGTCGTATGCATCACCTCTGACTTGCGTGGACGTTCAGGCTGTGCCATGCGACAAATCGATTTTACGAATGTCCTTCGAGCTGATGTTTGGACCCTATCGAAGAAAAGAAATACTTTCGTCTTGGCCAGCATTTCTCACTGAACAAGCAACGCTAACTCGTGAAATGTCACATTCCAACAGATAACCAATGACTTGGTTGATTAGAGATGTCCTTATCATTGGCAAGAACCATGGCGTATCCTCCAGAGGGTCGAGAAAGAATAGAGACCTCGTTCATGCAATTGGTCCTTGGGAATATTGTACTTCCTTACTCGTGTGCGGCTGTTTTTCTTGATGAAAAATCAACCTGGCTCTTAACCATCTTGTATATCTTCATGGATATGTCGTTCCTGTCTCTGCGGCTCTGCCCTCCGCATTCGGCAAGACCTTCTGGATCTTGGTTGCGGCACAGCTTGCCGTCGCTGACCCTGGACAGGACAATTAAACGCCTACCCCACTTGAACTCTATTACTATCACATCTTTATTTGCTATACAACAAACATCTGGTTTCCTTGTGAGCACGACCTTTGAGACTTTCTTTGGGAGGCCAGCCTTCTTCGTCTGTCTTCCTTCGGGTTACGTTGAGTTCAGTTTGAGTACGTACAGTTCGTCCATCGCCTCTCTGATTAGAATTCAACTACGTGCTGTGCTGCGTCAGCTCTTCCTCGGCCTTATCGAATCGATCCTAGGTCTCTATTGCAGCTCTTCACACACTTTCTATGGCTGTACTTTATGGCAGCTCATATCTTTCCTTATAGGATCGGCAGCTCTCTCTCGTGTTCAATCTGATGACTTGCCTGCTAATAGCCGTCAAGTGTGTAGACATGATCGATACGAGATCTGAATCACATGATGGAAGGCTCTAATGCTATTTCAAACTCACCTCTTGCGTCATCTCGTGTTCAACAGTACAACAACTTTGTCGAAGACAAAGATGATCTCGACAGCGACATGAGCAAGTCAGCCTGGATGCTCGTTGACGAGGACTTTGATGCAGAGCCCGAGAATCTTCTTGTCCATCTAAAGTCCTAGACTGACCATAGCAGACTATCCAGGACATGGCTGAAGTAAATACAGAGGATGAGCCATCGAGAGTACAGATACCAGAGCTGCTTCCAGAGATGTCCGAACCTGACCACACCACGAATTCGCAGTGTGAGTCGAAAAGTCTCAAGCCATGCAGAGACTCAGTAGTACTGACGAAAATACCAACACTTCTTTCCACAAGATGGTGGGGTATCGAGTATTGGCCTGGTATGATCCTCCGATTCGTGCTGTATTCTCCATTGAGGAATTTCTTGTCGCAGGCTATTGACTTCTTCTGGCCAAAGACCGGTCGTAATTCTGATATCGCGCCCTCCGGTGAATCGCTTCCGGTCGATCCTTACGCCTCGGGAACAAAGTTCGCTCCTGACGGCAAGGCCTACTTTGTATGCGATCAATGTGGAGGCTGGAGGAGAGCCATGCATCCATGTTCACGGCATTGTGTTCCGAGTTCAACATTTCGACCCCAACATAGCCCTCGAGCCAACTCACATCTTGATCAATGCCCTGTCTGTGGTCGCTATCTCATCAAAGGGAAAAGGTGCCTGGATGGGCTGCAGTTTTGAATCGGTAAACAATCAGTATATCCATATGGCCAAGGGTTTGTACCCCAGAACTTGACAAAGTGCTTTATGTCAGATGAAACATTATTCGTTTGAAGAGAAAGCAACAACTTTTATTAGTCTTAATCTTGGAACAACCTGATGTAGAAGTGCTCGCCAGTCTTGACGACCTTCATCTCCGCTCCCACTCTGATCTCTTCACTACCCTCGGCGTCCTTGAGCAAAGGTACCATTTGCATACCCAACACTGGATGAGCACCAGCGCCCTTGTCGATGTTTCCTCTTGTCTGCTTGAGAGTCTTGTAAGGCTCTGCGCGGTCTTTGATACCTGTTTTGGGATCGACATTTGGCAAGTCACAACGTGTGGTGCGGCAGCTGACGTGGCAGTCGAAATTACCCGATCGGATGATCTTCCAGTTATCTTCGGCGAAGGGTGGAATGCCGGTTACTGATATTTTGTCAGATGGGAGTTGATGTTGGTGAGAGTCATTAAAGGCACGTACAGTAGATGTTCGCGCGGAAGCGGAGGGCATCAAGATGAGGGGTCGGTAAGTTTTTGATCGTCTTTGAAACTTTTTGCACAGAGGCAACACCCATTATCGACAGCGGATACTGTGGATGCAAGTCAGCGCTTGCTAGCTTATTTTGAATATCGAGGTGACTTACTGCATCAGCAAAGCCTACACCAGGTTGGTAACCAGCCTCTTCAACTGTAGGTGCGTTCCTAAACACTTGACGGTGGTTCAGAGGATCTGCCATGAAGAGAGCAAGAGGGTTGGAGACACCGAGGAAGTACTTCAACTTCGCTAGTGTCTCTGGCGGTATCTCAGACGTGATATTGATGGCCGTAGGTGAACACTTCCAAATCTTCATGACTTCTCGGCTGTACTTCTGCGACCTCTTCTCGTCAGGGGCAATGGGGAGCTTGAAAGTAAGGCGAGGTTCCGCTCTGATATCGCGCTGGGCAATCTTGGTCTTCAGTAGTGACCATGCCGTCTTCAGGCCGTCCAGATTCCAGGACCATTCCGGAGTGAAAGCAAACGAACAAACGACACAGCCCTTCGATTTAACCCATTCAGCATCTGGGTAATATGAAGGAGATGACGGATCTGGCACCCAGACTTTGACGTCTACTTGGCTCAATCGAGGGACGTTGCGCTGTGTGATGAACTTCCAGTTGTGAACCCATTTAGTACTGACGCTGAGATCTCCCTCGTCCTTTTCTGCCTCTTCTGTCTTGAGCTGGGCGAAACAGAATTGGCGATCATAGCGCAGTCCAGTTAGAATGACATCATTGTGTTCGATTTCCACAGGCTTGCAGGACTTGATGGGGTATATGAAGAGGGCCTTGATCTTGCATGCAGCCGCAGATGTTAGATTTTGTCCATTGTGTTCAGGTGAATACTGATCGGACATGTTGCTCCTTCCGATAAGACCAAAGCGACGACATCCTGGCACCGTTGACTCAGCCTCGAGTTCTCTTTGGAAGTGGGAGCTGAAGATAAAGAGAGAAGCGGTCAAGACAGCGAGTAGAAGAATGGTCAGGGTAAATGCGCCACTATGCAGGAGGGCGTCCATTGTTTGGTCGGCTTTAAGCGAATGTAATGATAAGTGACGTCGAAGAAGGGTGAAAAAAGTAGAGAGGGCTCAAGAAGTGAAACGAGAAAGACGAAGAGGCGAAAGAGAGACGGAAAAACACAGCATCGTATCGTACAGTCTCACACAAGAAAAGGAAGCAAAGTAAAGTACGACGAAATATTCAGGTAGAGAAAGGAGTGGTGGTATTGTTGAGTGTAGACCTCAGGGCAGAGCTGAAGCAAATCATGTGGAGCGGGCCGCGAACAGTTTCGGGGAGGCCGAGGGCGGTTTGGCCACCCATGGCGTATAGTGTTATACGAAAGCAGTAGAGGGTTGGGCAGATCTGTGCAGACGACGACACAATTGCGACAGGGATAAACGCAATGGTGTGTCAGATGGGCAGAAGGATGACTTGGCTTTGCAAAGAAGTTTTGGCATCTCCGGAGTAGGGAGAAGCAATTGAGAGATATAAAGTCATGTGAGGACGCGGGAGTCTTCTTACCCGGACCGGCGAGTCCGAGCCGTAATCGATAGGGACGGTTGTTAGCAGTCGCGCTTCACGCTGTCTGTCTCCCTGGTACAAGTAATTGGACATGGCCAGAACATACTCGGGTAGCTTTTGTATATCCTAACAGCTTCATCTCCCCATGGCCTGTGGCTATCGGACGCGCCGTCAACATGTCCCCACTCCCGCCGCCATCCGCTCCTTGTAGCACTGCGCGAGGCCCGCCGCCATCTTCCCGTAGGTTCGCGTGTCTACCAACTGCCCGGATACCGAGTCTGACTCTCTGTCAGATCGCCTCCCCACCGTCTCGGCCTCGGAAGCACTTCTCCGTCTACAGTCCCGCGGGCCTCGGACCATATCCACCGGCCTTGAACAACTCAATGCCGTCCTCGGCGCTACCAATTCCGGACTTGGGCGTGGTACCATCACCGAGATTTGGGGTCCCTCTGGCTCGGGCAAGACTTCTCTTGCGTGAGTCCGATGTCCGCTGCCACTGCCAACTGACGCTGATCGACCTACAGCTTGCAAACCGCAACGCACGCCCTGAACAATGGCAGCTCGGTCGTCTGGGTAGGTGTGTCTTCCTTGCCTTTTCACTGCACACTCTGTCGAGGCCCCAGCTGATGCAAGACCAGATGCGACGACAGCTTTTTCAACGTCTAGACTGAACGACCTCCTCGCTGCAAATCCATCGAGCCATGGCTCCGAGCCCAACCAGGACACCAGACTGGATCGCTTCCACGCTTTCTCGACGCCTACCGTTGCTCATTTGCTAGCCCTTACCTTACATCCGCCGCAATCCTTCCCTTCGCCAGGGACCGCCTTGATGGTTATAGACGATCTGCATGCCATCTTCGAAGTATCCTACCCTCGCAATCGCGCAAACACCTTTACGAGTCACAAATCTGAAGCTGCTCGATGGGCTGCCGGTCGTCGCTACGGCATCATGGGCACTCTCATTTCTGCTTTGAAAAAGTTGGCTGCGCTCAACGATATGGCCATCATAGTCACGACTGGATGCGCCACGCGCGTGCGTCCTGGCAGCGGCTTGGGCGCTGTCTTGGTGCCTGGCATGGGAGGCGCCGAATGGGAAGCCGGCATATCCAACAGATTGGTCATATTCAGGGACTTCAAGCTAGGAAGCTGGGCTCAGCAACAGCAGCATCCTGAGAGTGCGAGATACATTGGACTGCAAAAGAACAATGGCGTGGCCTTCTCTGACGAAGGGGAAACGGGCCAGCTGGTTGCCTTCATCATCGACAAGGATGGTCTCAAGGATATTGTCAACAAAGATTCTACTGCTGACGCTCCCATCGTTACACTTGCCGCGTCATCTCCGTCGAAGATTCGCAAGCGTCCATACGCCGAGATTGCTGATGGTTCTGCCGAAGGTCGCGATGAGTACGGCTGGCTGAATGGAGACGAGGCAGATGCAGAAGGACTGATCGATGAAGCTGCGCTGCTCGAAGACGACGAGGCTGCTGCTACTGCTGCTGCACCCGAAGACGACGAACCTGCCACCATCATCATCGACGACTGAACTTGCTTACAACAGTTTACCCCACAACCGATCTCCCGGCAGATCGATCCCTGGCCTCTTGCCTACAATTATCAGCCGCCCAACTTACAGCCTGTCAAAAGCAGTTCTTATCGCCCGGATAAATTCACGAACCCCTTTGCTCCACAGGGGTCAGGAAGACTCTCCGGGGCAAATCAACAACGAACACCCCCACGTCCAGGTTCTCCGCAATATGCATCTAACATTCTTCGACTAAGCATTTGTTTCTATTCCCGTTGCGCAGTGCATATTCAGGATATAATCAGGCAAAAATCAGGATCCCTGTTGGGAAACAAACAGAAGAATCACCCAATTTGGCATGTGAAAAAAAAGAAAAAGGGAGAACTGTTGTTTGGCTGTGTATCGTTGGCATGTGATAGGAGGGAGCACAGGTCCGTGTGTGTGTACAACAAAGAAACTCATCATGCAATATGCAGGCAGCAGCGGCCCGCGGGTGCAAGCCACAGATGATCCATCATCAGGGCTGTGCATATTGATTGGAAGAGTAGATGCAGAACTTAGAAGCAACTGTTGGAGTGATGCCGTTTGGCAAGCTGGCTCAGCTGCTCACGCACGCTTCTGAGACATACAGATACATTCGACATGTCGACAGAGATAAGAAAGCCATGCCTACACCACAACACCACGTGCTCTGTGGTATTGGGCCGGATGACTTGCATACTTTGCATAGATTGCGTATCCACGCCATCCACGTCTTCTTACATCAGTATTGTATGTATCTTGCTATCGCAACTGCGACTATCCAATCACAATATTCTCCATGCCTCGCTGGGAAGGTCAGGCTGCTGAAGTCGAAACCAGCTGCCTAAAGTACCGTTAAAGGGTAAGTGAGGTTAGCTAGTATCCAATCAAACACATGACTCTCAGTGTCGTCTAGAGAGTACATCAAACTGGGCCAGCTCCCTATGAGCTGTCAGGCCTGAGCAGCCCCGTAAAACGCGTGTCTTTTTGCTCGTAACCAATGCATGTGAAACATCAAACTCACACTATCACATTCGGAGGTGACTTGAACACGTTGTTGTCGACGCAGACGACAAAAGGCGGTCAAAACAAAGGCAACCAACAGGCCTAAGATATGTGCACTTCTTAGGGACTTGCATAGCCCCAGCTTGGCTATCGAATCGGGGCTTGCATGGCTCCATTTAGTGGTTTCGTCAGGCACCTATCCATCCAGACACCATTCCTCTTAGGTAACAGGCAAAGCAAAGAGGAAGGTGAGAGATGAGGCGGTGTCGTCCAAGTAAAACCGTTCCTTCGATCCTCTGAATTGAGAATACGACGTTCAGCCGAAACAAGGTGCAAGTCCCCGAGGACCGATAATCGCACCGAGACCAGAGAACTTTGTGAAGCTCTTTCGGAGCTTGCGCCTAGTTAGCCTTGTGGGGTGCGTTTGCTGAAACAGAGGGCAAGAAAGCAAGCTCTGGTGTGGCACTCCTAAGCTCCTCCTTTTTCCAAATGGCGCGTAAGGCTGGATCTTTTGGTGGGGAAAAGAAAGTACTCAGACAAGTACCCGTGTCTCTGTGGGTTAGTGGACGTCTGTTTTGCCTTTGATTCAACGCCTTGATCCTGGGGAAATCGAGGGGCAGAGACAGGCGGCTTGCGCGGGTAGAAGCGGCCCCAGACAAAAGGGTGCGGAGGAGCGATCAGGAATACAGGTACTCGGAAATATGTACCATTCTCGTACCGCAAGCGATGATAGGTCTCTGTTTCTTCGAACATGTCATAATATTATCTTTTTCTGTTCGTTCGGTCCTTGTCTTTGCTTGCTGCTCGGCTATCGAGGACAAGACAGAGTGTTCTCGATGTCGCAGTCATCGATTAGCCGTCTGTTTCGCGCCTATCGTTGAGCTGATAGTGCTAGTAGATCACGTAGTGGTGGCGGGTACACGGCTTGCCTGTATCTTGTTGGTCTGCAATGGGACCCCGACGTCGCTCACGATTCAGATTCTTGATCTTGTCCACTTGCCCGACGAGGTTTATGGTTCAAGCCATTGCACTTTTCCATAACACAGATGGGTTTATCGATCGAGGTGCATCGACTCAACGTTCCTGATGACGTAGCCGTCCGAGTTGCGCTTTTCGACGGCAGAACTAGGAGTGGAATTTCCTCCCGGTGGTCCACCACGTTGGAGGGCTTAAAGTTCGTCTATCTTGACAATGCCAAGCAATTCCAAGTGGGCAGGCAGTTTCGTTGAGAATGCCCAGTCCGGAGGAGTATTGTTGCGGTGAAGGTGAAAATAGTGTTGCGCCCATGGCAGTAGTCATGCGGTAGTTTGGCGAGCGTGAAAAGTAAGTCCTTATCGCGTACACAAGCAACGATGTAAGTGGGCGGACGAATACGGCCGTGAAGAACAACAGCAGAGCATTCTAGGTCTACGGCAGAGCAGTCAAGCAGAGCCGGAAAATCGGATTGCTAGTCTCTTGACCCTAGAATGAAGCTTTTTGTCTAGTCATCCTGTCGTGCGCAAGACAAGAGGTTGTGATTGTCTTTGTTTCCCCGCGATCCCCGCAGGAAGGGAAAACTGGAGATGAAGATGGTCTTGCTGAATTTGGCAATCCGGTTACCTCTACTCAGCACATAGGTATTTTGTACCTGCAAGCCATATCGACCACCTGAGAAATGGCATGGTCAGAAACACGGGTGGGAACGGTTGGCTCGGGTATGATGGTTCTTTCTTGTCACTTTGCTGCGAAAGAGAAACCAGTAAGAAATGTGTGCGACGATCACCGCCTAGTTAGGTTGGTTTTGTGCATGCATTTTGACGAACGTGATTCCGAGTTTGGCCGAGAACAACGCGCGTTTTGGGCAGTACTTGCGAGCACCAGATGACCCAGGCGTACTTGATCACAAAGGGCAAAGATAGCTCTTTCTGTGTTGATGTTGTTGCAAAGTGCCATGACACACCAACATCCGATAAAGAGTGGGGTCAAGAGCAAGACTTGTGAGACAAGCATTCTTCCCGTTGGATAGAGGAGAGAGAGTCAGTGTCCAGAGCGACCTCTGCCTCTGTCGATCAGGGGGGCGCATTCATGCAAATGCTTCAGCGGGCAACTTGAATATCCATGGCGTGACTTCGGTGTAGTGACGATCTTGTCGGGGTAATCGGCAGCAAGTCTGCACAGCAACAAGAACGTTTGTGTGCTAGGGATGACTCAACATGAGGGGGATCAATCCGTTGGCAGAGAAGGCAAGACAGTGAAATGAGAGGCGGCGATCCCGTAAGCCCACTAAGCGCCCAGTCGCCCTTTCGTACGCAAATTCATGGCTCCAACTGCCAACAGATGGGTGAGACGCTGATTCTGGACAGTGGTGCGTTTCTGCAAGGGGCCCGTGGTGAGGCTTGGAGGGCGCTGGGGCAAGCATGTGGACTGATTGTGGATAAGAAACTCTGGAGAGCCAACCCATACGAATCTGCATGGACGCGCAAGACGCTTGAATGTGCGGAGATTTTGTGGAGCTGATGCTGCGGAGAGGGCAATGATCTAAATGAGCGGCAACCTGAGTGGGATGTTTGGATCTGCACGTAGTATTGAATGGCTTGTGTATTTGGCGAAACAGAGAATGAGTCTGTTTCGAAAGCTTGTGTTAAGGGGAGAGCAAGAAAGCGTCTATCTAGAGGAAGGAGCCATTGGGCTCGATTCATCAACCGCATTAGTTGTAGAGAAGCAAAGCCGCTAAAATTGCAGAACAGAAACGAAGTCATTGGGGGTTGTCGAAAGCAATAACAAAACAATAGGCAATCTTTCCGATTGCAGGTATCCTCCTAGCCTTGTGAATCGCCCTCGCTCTTCCCGCTTCTTAGTCCTATCAAATCGACTCCAGTCCAGTCTATAGGGTAGTGAAAACGCCGTGCCAAAACGTAGAATAACAGAGACTCCGAAAATAATTGACCGAAACACCCAGGCCGTGATATCGTGCCATAGCCACAAAGACCAACGCCTTGACAATGACTTCAAACAAACGATTCGAGGCGTGCTTAATTCGAGTTGTCGCCAGCTATACTACCGGTAGTACTAGACTGGCCGCTGCTAAAGCCGTTGGTGTTGTTGAGCAGATCGTTGACCTTGACGGCTGACGGCACCATGGGGATGGGCAGTTTTCGTTGAGCTCCGTCTTCGCGTTCCATGATCTCACTGATACGTAGGCCGCTGTGGTGCGTCGGAATGTACGGCTGTTGACCGTCAGCGGACGGCTCAACAGGGGCA